>JAODAL010021051.1:0-67938 GCA_025379985.1 Phyllomedusa bahiana | reverse complement strand
TTTTTTTTTATATGGTTTTTGGGAGGTTGGATAAACAAAATACAGCAATCCTAGTAGTGTTGTTTATTTTAATTATTGACAATGGTCGATATGCGGTATAAAGATATCTAGCATAATGGGTCAATATGTTTTAAGCAGTGTATGGGCTTGTTTTTTGCAGGTTTAGTTGGTTTTTTTTCAACTATATTTCTATTGAAAGTTTGTAAAATTACAGAGAGGAAAAAAAAACACATATACATCATGTCTTAATCTCAAAATTGACTGGCAAGATCAATAATACAAGCCCTGAGAATCACATAAATGTTTCATAACTGGAAAAAATATTATTCTTCCTAACTGTAAGGGAATGAGACAATACACTCCCGCTTTGGATGCAACCATCTGTCTTGAAATTTCAGACATGAAATGATGACTCAAAGGATTAAGCCAGCATTTAACTTTCGTGCTTGTCAAATGTAACAGAATAAAAATGATTAACAAACCTCAAAAACAACAAAAAATGACAGACCAGGACAGGACACATTAGGGGAAAAACAAATAAGGGAAGGGGGCCCCCTTAATTAGGGGGTCATAATAAAAATCAAAAAAAGGGCCTGGGAAAAGGGAAAATAAAATCCCAAATATCCCAGATTGCCTTAAATCTATCCACCTGGCCCTGGAGAGGAGCAGTCAAATATTCCTTTTACTTATTGTATTCTGTGGCCAAAGTTATCTAGAAAAAACTTTTTAATAAAAATGCATGAATAACTTTTTGTTGGTTAAAATTTTTTGTGTGAGAAATAGTATTTGTTTTATTAAAATAGTGTTGTATTTGTTCATAGATGACCTCAAATCTACTCATTATTTTAAGGCTAAAGATTAGTCTCGCTACACTAACTTGGGTTTGTGAAAAATCTCTAACATTTTCAGTGTATAAAAGAACTGCCTCATTCACAGTCCGTTTTGATGAACGGTTGAACTCTTCTACTTTGAGATCAAGTAAAAAAAATTTGCAGAAATATGTACAATCGGTTTGCTATGGGAGCAGAATCTTTTCACCTGCAGCAACGCTTTGCTTGCTCCATGTCATCCAAATGCTTTTCAAAATTAAACTCCTCATCTGATGAAGCTGACGATATAGCCCCTGGCAAGCTCAAATTATCTTTTCTCTTGGCACTGCATTGAAGTAACTGTATCAATTATATATTTTTGAAGTTGAAGTTGGTCCATTTTATAACAACTCTGACTCCACCAAAAAGGGACATGGACTCTGACTCCACAGCCCTGCCACCATCCCCTAAAATGTAAATGGAAGACCTCCTCTCCGACCCTCTCGGTTTGTAATCTGCTAGAGTTAAAGGGGTTTTCTTGCTACAAAGATCATACTTTTGTAATTGGGTTGCATTACCTATAGTATATATACTTGGTAGAGTAGATATGGGCTTCTCTGTGCATCTGTTTTCTATTTCTGCTGCTGCTAGTCGGGACACGCCCCCGGACGGATTCCGCCCTGTACACGCCCCCTGCACTGTGATTGGCTGACTGACATTTCAATCAGCCTGTTGGGATACGCCCCCAGGCACTGTGATTGGCTGCCTGCACACTCTGTGTTTACTCCACTTTGAGCTGTTAAACCCGAACTGAAAACCAGCTATCTGAACGGGCTGCTGGCTGTATACTTCTCTCCAAGCGCTAAGGGGTATGATCTGGGTAATTACTGACTGTTTAACTCATAGATTCCCCTCATATAACACAGTCTTATGTCCTGTGTTCCCTCCATGTAACACAGTCCTACAGTCTCCTGCCTGATAACAGAGGAGGAAGGGGAGGGGGGGGCAGTGTGCATTCCTCAAATGTGTTTCATCAGTTCAGGCTGTGTGTATAACTGGTTATAGCACAGAAAGGGAGCTTCTGGAGCCAGCCGAAAGCTGAAGGCTCTGCAGACAAGAGAACATTGCAGGAGGCTCCATAGCTGTCCAGACATCCTTCCCCGTCCACTGCTAACACAGAATGATGAGTCATGCTCTTCATGGGGAGAGACACGCCTGCTAAGAGGAGAGACTCGCCCCTGACTTTCAAAGTCAATCTCATAGAATTAGCTGAAGAGCATGAAGAATTCAAACGATAACACCACTGTAAGTTGACTGGTGAATGATCCGATATGATCATGTCCTCAACCACCACTTCCTCCACTCTTAGGGCAAGAGCGCTGCTAGTTATAGGAGTTTAATTCAGAAGGAAGGGAACTTAGTTTCTTTTTTTTTTCCTTACCCACATAATTGTCTGATTAATTTGTTTAGAAAAGGGAATAGCTCTCCCTGGGGAGAGCACAATATAGGTGTGTGGTGATTTGAAATTGCCTTTTGCACCCACTAAAGGCATCTGCAATCACAAGGATTAGGGGGAAAAGAGCTGAAAGCTTAATTAAAAAATTCTAATTTTTGCTTGTCCACTGATTTTTTTAAAAAGCAATAGGAATGTTAGCCAAGCTACTCAATTTGTCAGAATTAATTGGAGGAGACTAAATTGCATGGTTGTTATTGATCTCTTTAGATCTCTTCCTATCTGCCTACAGATTATGTACAGTGTTCAGGTCATCTCCCAACAATTTGGCTGAACAATTTGGTTGAATCGGCATTGATTTAACTAGATACATTTAGAAAAAAATCCTTTTTATACCCTTTTGGGCTATAGGCATAATATACTGTGATGGTTTCACCCACTAGTTATAGTGCAATATGTGAAATATGACGGTCATCATCATGATATTGGTTAAGAATGGAGCACACTAAATTTTTATGAACCAGTGTAAAAAACCCCTTTCCTTTTTTTTTTAGGGGAGAACCATAAATTTTCCCCACCCACAATCTTTGAAGGCAGAAGTGAAGTATTTTTCCTTTTACAGTGCAATTCAGCTTTCAGATGTCTTAAGATCATCATGTACTTGCAAGAGGACTTTAGCTCCTTTACGTTCCATGAGACTATTCACATATAAGGGTCTTATCTATTTGATTAGTAGCTAAGGTGGTAACCTTTTCAAAATTGATGGCAACTGAGGCCAGCTTGATGAAAGTCAGATATTAACAGTGGCTGTAACATTACACAAATACAATAACACACATCTGGTTAGCACTGATGGGTGCCTTGTGCCCCAATTGTGAATGTTTGACCAGTTCAATAAACTACTTTAACACCCGTAAAGGTATCCTATTCTAAGGCACTTGACCACCAGCTGCAACCACACTTAAACATATATTATATATAGATAGATAGATACAGGCTCGGCTGGGGGCCGGGGGGCCGGGGAATCCCCGCTGTGGGCCCCAGAGGCAGGCCGCGCTCCCCCCGGGGCCCCTCCGGCATCCGGGAGTTGGGGCTAAAGTCCCCGATCCGGGGCTGCGCGGTGTCAGCGGAGCACAGCGCACTACGCTGCGCTCCTCTTTCCCCCGGGGGGCTGAAAAATTGGCCCCGGCCCGCCGGGGGGCCCGGGCCCCCACGCTGACGTAGGGGGCAGTAGGAGCCGGGGGGACTCGGGGCGGAGGGACCAGGAGCCGGAGCCAGGTAAGTGGCTGGTTGTTGTTTTTTTGTTTGTTTTTTGTTTTTTTAAAACTATCTAAGGGGGCCCTGGCTACTACTAAGGGGGCCCTGGCTACTACTAAGGGGGGCCCTGGCTACTACTAAAGGGGGCCCCTGGCTTTTAAAAGGGGGGGCCCCGGCATTATAAGGGGGGCCCCTGGCTTTAAAAGGGGGGGCCCGGCTTTAAAAGGGGGGGGCCCTGGCTACTACTATGGGGGGCCCCTGGCGGCTACTAAGGGGGGCCCCTGGCGGTACAAAGGGGGGGGGGCCCCAGGGGGCCCTACAAAGGGGGGGCCCCTGGGGTAAAAGGGGGGGGCCCCTGGGGGTTTTTAAAAGGGGGGGGGCCCCTGGCGGTATTGGGGGGGGGCCCCGGGGTTTTAAAGGGGGGGCCCCCTGGGGGATTTAAAGGGGGGGCCCCTGGCGCTTGGGGGGGGGCCCCCCTGGCTAAAAAAGTGGGGCCCTAAATTACCTAAAGGGGGGCCATAAACCAGTTTAAAGGGGGCCCCTGGCTACCTACACACTAGCAAAAGGGGGGGCCCTGACTTTTTGCACACACCCAAAACCCCTTAAAAAAAGGGGGGCCCCAAACCTCCCTGTATACTCCTGCTTTAAATTCTTCAGGGGGTTATCCTTTCCCCACCCCCCAAACCCCCTTAGGTTTATGGGCCCTTTAAAGTTATGGTTTGGGTTACCCCTCCCCCCCCCTTGGGGCATTTTTGTCCCAGAGGTGGGAAGGGGTAAAGAGGGGCGGGAAAAAAAATTGAGGTTTCTAAGTTTTTTGGGTTTTTAAAATTTAACTGCAGGGTTGAGGGGGGGGCCGGGAAAAGCCCTTTAAAGGGCCCCGGTGGGGGAAACGGATGGAGAAAAAAAGGGAATAAGAACGGCTATAAAAGAAGAGAACGCCCTCATCGTCAAGAAAGTTCCGGTGATTCCCTGATTTCGGGGGTTTTTTTTATTCTATATTAGATCATTTTTCTCTATTAACTGTAATGGATGTGACCTGAGGGTGTCGGGACCTTTTATGGGGGTTTCTCTCTATGGCGGTTTGGGTAGGTTATACCTGACTGGTGTTGACCACTCTGGGGTCTCTATAGGGTGGTGTTGAAAGGTTACACCTGACTGGTGTCTGTGGTCTCTTTTATGGCATTTTTGGGGTGGTTATAGCTGAGCTGGGGGGCCCTGTCCTCTATGGGTCTCTATTGGTGGTGTTGTGGGTTAAAACCTGAGCTGGTGTCTGTGGTCCCCTAAAAGGCAGTGTTGTAGGTTTTTTTCGGCTTTATATAGTGGCAGCGTACATGTGCCCTGATTGTAAGAGTGGGGAACACCTTGCCCCCTGTGAAAAAGATTTTACACTTTTTTTCTTTGTTTGGTTTTTTATTTTAGAGGGTGGTGAGGGGGTGTACCAAGGGAAACAGGGAGGGGTTATTGTATGGGGGTGGGGGGGATATTGAAATGGGGGTGGAGGGGGGATATTGTATTGGGGGGAGGGGATATTGTTGTGGCTGGTGGGGGGTTTATTTTGTGGGTGGGGGGGGTTATTGTATGTTGGGGGGGTTTTTGGGGGGGGGGGGATATTGTATGTGGGTGGGGGGGGATATTGTATGTGGGTGGAAGGGATACTGTATGTGGGGGGAGGGGGATGTGGATGGCGCTACTTAGCCCTTGGTCTATGATTTGCTAGACTGACAGACCTGTGAAAACAGACGATATTAAATCTTTGGCCTATTGTACTAAAACAATACGGTTCTTTTTGCACACTGTATTGTGTGGTAAAAGGGCGCTTTTTAGGGTCCGAAAGGGGCCCGGAAATTTATTTTCATGAAACAGTAGGGTGGGCCCCCCCGGGATAATCCCCTGTGGGCCCCCGACCCCCCCAAACCGGGCACTTTTGATAGATAGATAGATTTAAAATTTATTTTTTTGTAAACCCTAAAGCAAAATCACTTTTATTGTAGGCACTTTTATTGTAGAAAAGTCACTGCCAAATCTGAAACCTCAATCTGGTCACTTGGGGGCTAGTGTTCCTATGACCCTGTACCACTCTTTGTACTGGGTTCTTCTAGATGACCTCTCATGGTTTGTAGCCAGTGCTATATCATCCACAGTAGCTATCTGGATACCGAATTCCAGTACAGCTGTCTGAGGGTCCTGGAAAGTGAGTGGAGGGCCATCTCGTTGGGAAACTTTTAAAGTCACAGGGTTCAGTAGGGGGAATTTTGTCTGCTTTTTTACCACTTCAGAACAAAGTGATGAAATAGCATCCTTTTATGTGACTTCAGTCGAGTTAGTCTGTAAACACTAGGTTTCACTTTGCTGACTTGGCAGCTGACAGGATGGCTGCTATCCTGATATCTGTAGATGACTCGGCCTGGTCGATCGCTGACATTTTTCTAATTTGGTTGATTTTGGTTTTTGTGTTCTGGTCCTAATCTATGGGCTCTTTCAATAGCACAGGATATCAGAACTCCCACCACTTTGGAAATCTTTTTTTTTTTTTTTTTTTTTTTTGCTTTTTGTTCTGGAACGATTTTCAAAATCGTCAACTTTTTCACCAAACTTTTAGTTCTCCTTTGCAAGTTCTTACAGATGGAGCTGATAATTTTCCAGAACTTTCTCCACCTTGGTAAGTTCTCTGCTACAGAGCATCTAAATGGTTAATTTGCTGAGCAACCTCCGCTTGAAGTTGTTTCAGGGACGTGGCTAGTGTATTGGCAAGAGTACCTTGGAGATCAGATGAAATCATCTTCGCCGCCTCCACTGCCAAATGTTTGTATTTTATTAGTTGAGAGTTGAGAATGTCTCCGTCAATGCTCATGACTTTGTGTTGAAGAAATTTTAGCCATTATTTGTGGTAATGAGTTACTTTAAACACTAGATATCAGCGTTGCACTTGTTAGTTTTTTCCCTGGAGTCTTGGTTTTCAGTTTACTGACCATTCTCGGAACATATTTGTCCATATACTTCAGTATGGTGTTCTCAATGGTGAAATACAAATAACAAAGTTTTACTCCGTGAGGAAATATAGAAGCTTAGAACTGAGGGTTAATGAATCCCTTTAAATTCCTTTTTTTTTTCGTTTCCCAAAATAAAAGGGCGTGGAAGTGGGAAAGGGGTTGGTGCCCATTTTCCCGGGGGGTTTGGGAAGTGTTTTTAAAAAGGGGACCACTCCCAAAAAACAAAATAAATTGGTACTTTCAATGCAGTCCCAAGGCAAGGGTTTGGGTCCGGGCCAATATGCTGCCCCATTTTTTTTCAGCCTCATCAGATGGGGGTGGAATTGATGACATGAAGCAGGCAAAAGGCATTCCACAGGGGAAAAGATTCCCGCCCCCATAGCAAAAAAAAAAAAATTTTGCCCGGGATTTTCAGCTTTTTTTTCATTTTGCTTACAAAAAAAATAGATCAACCATTCTTTCAAAAAAAAATTTTTCCTGGGGGAAATTCCTTTATCCCCAAAATTGGGTTAGAAAAGGTTCCCCAAAGAAATCACGACTTCACCCCCAAAACCCCAATTTGTTTTAGAGGGGCCATTTCTGCGGGGAAAAAATGAGATAAGATTTGAGGCATCTATAAAGAAATTTTTTTTAAGGCAAACAAATTTCTCAGAACAAATTCATGGGATTTTCCACAAAGTTTTTGTTCAAAAGGGGCCGTATCCAATAAATAAAATTTTTACATGCCCAAGAAAAGGGGGGTAACAATTTTTTGAATTTTTAAAAATTTCAGGCAAAAAAAAATTGAGTAGTTTTGAGGTAATCTAGGGAACAAATACTATCCAAATTTTGAATCCTAAAAATTTACTTTTTTCTGAGCCCCAAAATTTTAAAATTAAACTAAAATGAATTCATTTAACGTTGGGTTGTTAAAAAACTTTTTTTTTTTTCCCCCCTTACTGAAAGACATTTTAAAATTTTTAAAAAAAAATTTCATTAAATTTTTTTTGTGTTCAAAAAGGTTTTTTTTCCCAAAAAAATTATATTTTTTCCCGACAAGCAAAAAGGGTAACAATGTTTTGATTTTCCCGGGCTCCATAACCCCCAACCATTTTAACCAATTTTTTAAACCCCGAGGCTACCAATCATTTTATAGACAATCATCTTGGGGCTATCTCTAAAAATAACTTTGACCTGCAACTTTTTTTAATTTCTGCTTTTTTCTGCAAAATTCTTGTCTTTGTAACTGCATTGTTACTGTTTTTTACCCCCTGGTGGTGGGACAAATTCTTTTTTTTTTTTTTTTAAAAACTATAAATATTAAAACCCTTTTTCTTACTTTTTCCCCAAAATAGAATCGGTGTTTTTATTGGGCTTTTCCCCCAAGGGAAAGGTCACGGTTCAAACACCATAAAGAAGATTTCCCAAAAAAAAGAGTCTTTGGGCCACGAAAATTCCCAAAAACTCCCATCATGGAGGGCCTTGACACGGGAAGAATATACAATAAACTTTCCGACCATTCCCAAAAGCCCAAGTCACGGGTCCCAAAACTATTCGACCAAAAATGCTCATGGAAGGCGTTGGGTTTCTGCCCCACGGCGGGAGGGGAAAGGCCGAAAAAACTTTTAAAGTTTTAAAAATCCCAAAAAGTCCATGAATTTTTCCAGGGCAAAACGCAATTTACAGGCCCGGGGTTGAGGGCCCCCGGAAAAAAGGGTGAAGTAGCCTTAAAACTTCAAGGTCCCCTTCATAAAGAAGCTTTCGGCAAAGAGTTTACAGAAAAGTCCCAAAAAATTTGGAAAAAGTTTGGAAACTTTGTGTTTTTTGGGAGCATGAGATGAAATTTTCAAAAAAGGGTTGGGCTCTGATGATCTGGAAGAAAAAGGGGGAAAAGGGAGGGGCAAAAACCGTTTGGGGAATTAAGGAAGAACTGCCAGGGACGGTTTGAAGGAACTTAAATTTTTGGGGGTTCACAAAAAAGATGGGGATCTTGCCCAAAGATCGGGTTTACCCAATGTTAAGTTTTAAAATGTGAAGGGTTCCTAACGGGGGAAAAAGAACTTCATCCCAATGGGGGAAGGGATTTTGAAAAGGGGCAAGGTTTTTAACAGGAAACCGGCCCCCTAAGCGGGAAATTAAGGCAGGAGAAAAATTGGTTTAATAAACCAATTTGAATTTGGATTTTTCTGTTTTGGGGCCTCCACAGTCCCCAGACCTCAACCCAACCCAACCCACCTGGGAAAAAAGGAGAAGAAAAAGGGGTTTTAATCCCCAACCCCAGTCTGCATTTACTTTGGGGAATGTGTGGGAGAGACCTGGGAGAAATTTTGGTAAAGGGGCCCAACTTGAATCTGAACCAAAACCCCAGAAGGTTTTTTTTCCCAAAATTTACTAACAAAAAAATTAAAAATTTACTAAAAGCAAATACATGCAAGTAAATTTTAAGTAAAAGATAGATAAGATGATTGTCTATAAAATAAATCAGTTCAAAACTTTTGAGTTCAAATCTGAGTGGTTATGGGGGATGGGGGAGCCTGAAATTCAAAATTTTCAAAACGTTGTTACCTTTTTTTCCCCTTGTCAGTTTTTAAAGTTCTCCTAAATAGCTTGGGGATTATTGAAATCAAAAGGGGGAAAAAAGGGCCGATGTTACAAATTTTTACTACAGTAAAGTTATCACTTAAAAAAAAGCACTATTACACTCCCCGTTAAAAAAGTTTGGGGTCCCCCCAGACAATTTTATTTTTTTCCCTGAAAGCTCAAAATTTTATTTATAAAATTAAAAATTTTGGGTTTAGGGGGAGTACGAACAGGGCATGCTATGAAAAGGGTGGGTTTGGGTTTAATATTCTTAGCACTATAAATTTTAAAAAATTGCCCCCTTTTATGCCCCAAACAGTATAAGTACACAAAAATGGCTGTGGAGGTTTGTGCACCCAGTTTTTACTTTTTTTTGGGGTGCCCACAAAATTAGGAAGGCCCCCTTTCACCCTTTTTTAATTTTTAAGGGCCGGGTGGTGGGACACAAAGTTAGCCCCAGATAAGTAGGGAAACCCCCTTTAAAGGGGGTTTTTCTTATTTACAAGGATTGTTTTTTAAATTGTTGAAAATCTTGCAAAAAAAGTCACTTTACAATTTTTGCCCAAATTTAACTGTACCCTACCATACGAGAGATCCCCCCTTTGATGGGCTGCACACTCCTCGGTTGCTTAGCTCAGCCTTTAAATTCTTATGATACTGCCAGCACTGGTTGCAAGCTACAGACCTGGCTTCTACTGAGCCACAGAAGAACTATAACACTACCTAAATTTCAAATTAAACCCAAAAAAACAGGACTGAGGTAATCAATTTAGTGAGACCTGGTAGTGGCGACTCCAACAGAAACCTACCCTGTGAAAAAAGTGCTATCCAGCCTCTACAATAGTGACAAAAAATTAATATACCTCAAAAATAAATACAATGATACCTAGCCCTAATTAAAACAATGAATCATAATAAATTTATTTTTTTATTTTTTTTTTTTAAAACTTTTTTTTTATTTAAAAACACCTTTTAAACACAATTTTTTTGTGGCAAATCCCACAAAAAAGCTTTTGATTCACAAAAAGAAAAAAAATTGATACAAAATGGGGGACCACCTATCTCCCACCCTAACTCCCCAGTGTGAATCCGGAAGCACTGTTTTTTGTCAACCCAAAGGCAATATCCTTGATGGGTTTTGTTGTGCATTCCCGGGCTTCACCCGGCCACTTTTCCCCCCTTAGGTGGGTGTTGCTTTCATTTTAACTTTAATGAACAACAAACGGGGGGGGGAGGAAAAAAGGAAGGGGGTGGGGGAGAAAACTTTAGGGAACCTACCTGTGGCCCGGACATCCGACACACCCAGGAAGAAGCCCCGAACGGTGACGCTTGCATCCATCTTTAGTTGTGCAATATAAGGAACGCAGTATCTCCCGTTGGTTCATCAAGAAAAAAAAGTGGTGAATTCAAAGCAACTCTTTATTTTGGTTTTGTGTGTTGGGAGCAAGTTAATAAAGATGACCACTTTTGGAAAAATTTGTGTTTTTTTTCCTTTTGTTGCGCCGCTTCAATCCAATCCATTCTGAATTTGGATGTTGTCTGGGGAATAATCTGGAGTGGGGGGGCCGGGTTAAAATCCAGCACTGCAAGACCGATTTTTGGCCGCTGCCCCCACATAGAACATACCATTTTTGGATGCTTGGGATGGAGGTGTAGTCTCCAGGGAATATCCCGAATAGTGCCCATAAGTTTGAATGTGGGCAGCACGGGAGAAGATTCCTAATCGTAAAGGAATGCACTGTGGACCAGAAAGTCTGTATCTCCGGGCAAGACCAAAGGCAATGTAGTAGATCCGCGGAGGGCTTTGGCTTTTTGGACAGCGGGGGGTGTCAGTTCCCCCATCGGGAAAACCTCTGTGCGGGGAGCTTTTTGATTATTGTTAATTTGGAAAGCCATTTCCCAGTAATTCTGGATGGAAAATATTTGGCCGATCGGTGGCAAATCAGCAGAAGGGGGGTGTCAGAAGGAAATCTTTCTTGCCCAAATAAAGCCGCCATGATTTTAGAGTGTCAAAGGGGATTGTATAATAAGGTGTAGAATCTGGAAAGTGGGCCCTTTGTTCGTTGGGGGAAGGGTGTGTTTTTGAGAAATGGATCATTCCATTTTGGCCTTTCTAATTTTTTTTAGGTTGCCAGTATGTAGCACAGCCTGTAAATAGGGGGAAAAGGGTGAGGGCCTATTTTTGGGAAAATTTTAAGTTGGGCTTCTTGAAAAAGTTGGGCGTTTTGTCTGCGGGTCAAAAAGATCCGCTTTCTGTGCACCCCGTAAGCCTTCCCCTTTTAAAAAACCAACGGCTTTTTGCCTTTATGGAAATTTTGGGGTTTGTCTCGAACGGTAGTAGGGGGGTGTTTTGGGGTTTATTTGGTTTTTGTCTCGCTTTGGCCCAGGCGCGCATGCTGTCTTTATTGGGGGTTTTTTTCGTGATTTTGGAGGTATATTTGAGTAGGGAGGTGTAAGAGACTTACAATAAAATTTAGGGACAGCTGTTGTCCACTTTGGGTCTGGAATGGCTAATTTTGGCTATCAGCCCCCTACTATTCGAGTTGTGCCGCTATGTTTTTATATGAAACTGTGGAAAATTGACCCCCCCGTTGGAGCGACGCGGGCCAAGACGACCAACCTGTAAGGTCCCCGGGTTATTAAAGAAAAAAACTGGAAAAGCCGGGTTATTTCCGTAGCTTTTGGTTTGAAGTTAGTGGTAACGATTGTGAGAGTATAGAGTTTTGGAAATATGTCATCTTGACCAGGTTGCCCCCCAGGGGGGGAAATGTCAGTTTTTTCCAGGTCATAAAAAGTTTTCTTTTTCTTTTAAAGGGGGGGTACGTTAAATTTATAGATCTGGTTACTTGTCTGGGTATCGAAACCCCAAGATAAGATAGGTGTGGCTTTCCATTGAAGGGTAGTGCACACCACGGGGGTTGGGGAGGGTCCCTAAAAAAACGGGGCCCTCTGATTTTTCTTCATTAAACCCTGAACCCTGACAGGGAGCCAAAAAATCGAAGATTTCTGGTATTAGAAAAGGGCCTTCCCGGGTCTGTGATAAATAGTAAGACATCATCTGAAAAACGGTACTTTGATTGTGTCGAGCCAATTTAAACCCCCCAAAAGGGTACATTTTTTTCCCAAGTGTTTTTAGTAGGGATCGATGGAAAAATTTGAAAAGGGGGGATACGGGTCCCTCTATATTTTGGTATTTTAGAAAAAGGTAGATTATTCACATTCAGCATGTTGGACAGTTCACCTGGCAGTGGCTAAAAATATGAAATGGTCTCCAAAACCCCTGTGCTTAAGCATGGGGTGAGAAACTCCCATGGCACAGAATAAAAACGCTTTCTCAGCGCCAGGCTGAGGAGCTGTCTTTGGGTTTGTTGACCAATTTCTCTGATCGTTGCTGCTTTTGCCTTTCTGATCCCACGGGGGGAGTGTCTTTTTTTAAGGGAAAACCCTTTGCTTGTGGACAAAAATGCCCTAAAATCTCGCGGGCGGTTTGCCAGGATTTTCGGGGACAATTTTTAGTCTTGGTTTTAAAGTGAGTGGGTCTATAGGATTGAATGTGTGTGGGGTCCCTGCCGGGCTTCGTACAGGACCGTCTCTGATCAAAGAATTCGATGATGGCATTGTCCTTATTTCCCTCCCCCAGGTAACTAGTGGATGTGGGAACATGTGGGGGTAGTGGGCTTTTGTAGTTTCTGCCGAAAGGCCATCTGGTTTCCTGGGTTTTTTTATTAGGCAGGGGGATATGGTTCTAGATTTCCCTCCTCCGTTTATTTCTTTCAGATATCTTTGCAAGTTAGGGGGGATTTTTGGGTTTGGGGTAAATTTTGTGGGGAAGCCCATGTAGTCAGTCGTATGGGCCCGCTTTGTAAAAATCAGTAAAGTATTGGGAAAAATGTTCTGTATGGTGTTAGGAGAATGCGTCAGCGAGTTAGAAATTCGGGTCCTTCAATGAGAGAATGGGGGCGTTGGTCGAGGGGGGTTTTTGCATTTTTGTTAAGAGGGAGCTAACGTGTTTCCCCTCAAAAATACCTGTTTGGACGCTCGAGCCCCACTTCGCTTGCCCCTGAAAAGTATGTTTCCTTAGTTGTTTGGCCTCCAGAAATTTCTTTTTGGTTATGGGTTGGGGTCAGTGATATAGGCCTGAGGGGCCGTGGTTAATAAAGATTTTAATTGGGCGTATTGCTTGGGGTTTCTTTGCTTTATATTTTAGGTAGGAGGGGGGAGTGCCCCGGGAAAACCCCTTGGAAAGTAGGCCAAAATGGCCCACATGGGAGACTTTTCCCCGGTTGTCATCTACAAATGCTTCCAGTGGTTACAAGGAATTGTCTTAAGTCTTCTGCATTTACCAGGGTGAGGGGGGAAGGCCCCATTTCTTTTAGGGGCAAGGGGCCCCTGGTTACCCATGAAAGGCCAATTGGGGCATGGTCGAGATTATGATGTTTTTCTATGTTCCCAAGACCGTGGGAAAAAGTGACGAAAATAAATCAATAGGGGAAAGGGGTTTTATGTACATTGGAGTAGAATGTAAAATCTTTGGTGAACCCTTTAGGGTTGCCATGGGTCGCAAAAAATCAAAAAAAATCCCTTAGTGTTAAAGGTTGGTAGAGCGCTGGTGTCATGTGTAGAGGCCGACGAGCGATCCAGCCGGGCTGAGAGTGGGGTTGAAATCACCTCCCATGATAAAGGTTTGGAGGTTTTTCCCTAGCAGGAAATTCTAGAGATCGGCATAAAAATTTAGCATTGGGTTGGGTTTGGGAAACATATGGGAAAATGTGTAATTGATTGTATTGGTCCCTTTGTAAGAGGAAACTGCCTCCCGGATCAGCATATGGGCGTGTATTACCGGAGAGATAGATGAGGAAAGAGTTTGCCCCTCCCCGCTTTTGGATTTAAAAGGCCAATGTGTTTCTTTAAAAAAATGGGTGGTCGAAGTTTTTAATGTTTTGAATCACTTTTTTTTTCGCTTTTACCGGGGAGTTCAGCCCGCTGTTCCAGTGGGTTTTTTTTAGTGATGGTGGGTGTTGGTGTTGGGGTGTGTAGTGTTTGGGAGGTATCATCCTATTCCTGTCGCGATTCTCGATTGTGGTTGATCTTGTTCGTTCGATTAGGGTCCACTGTCCCGCGGCAGGGAGCCCTCCAGGGGGAAATTTGGGCCCCCGGTGGTAGGCATCCCCCCGGGCCACAGGCTGGGACGGGGAAACATGGGAAAGAAAACAAGGGTTAGTAGAAACCATAGCAAAACCCCTGGTAATTTTGATAGCATAGTAACAATCACTGTGTAAATCAAAAACAACGGGGCAATAGTCCAATCGTAACTTTCCTAGGGGACATTTTAAAACCGATGATCTAGCCTAACATGTCCCTTAGTCCCCAAAGCATGAGGGGTGCAAAGGGAGAAGGCGACGCCGCGCTTCCCTGGGCTTCATAGAAATGGGGGTCCTTCGGTCATCACTTTTAGGCGGGCTGGATATAGAAGTTTAAACCTTATGTTTTTTTCATAGAGAAGCCTACATATCGGTGTGAATGCTTTACGTTTCATCGCGACGAGGTAAGGGAAAACTTGGGGAAAATGAGACGGGTGTTAACTTAAATGACTTGCGCTCTATATGCCCCTTTCACCCCCTCCCCGATTGTCCGTTAGCTATCGGGCAAATTTCGGTTTTGGTCTGCTGTCCTCCACCCTTGGGGGCCCCAAGCGGGGGGCCGTTCGATGAGCAGAGGGCGTTTGGAAGATCTAGGTGTAGTGTTTTGGCCCAAATTAAACCACCCGGTACTGTTTGGGTTTTTTCTTGGGTGACAGTTTTGTAATTCCTACAAACCGGGGTTGTTCCCCTCTCCCTGTTTTCCAGTCTTCCAGCTTTTCAATAGGTTGTCTGGGTTTTGGCATTTAGCAAAGTCCCGTTCGTTGCTTGGTGGTCGACTCACAGGGCGAACTTGGCCTCCAACTCATTATTTTTTTTCGCGTTTTCGGTATCTGGGTCAATGTGAATTTACGGGGGCTTGGACAAATTATTTTTTCTGTCAAAGTATGGAGTAAGGGTTTCGAAACTTCATGACCACTCGGCTGAATTCCGGTCAAAGCCTGGGATGCGGGTGGATTTGACACCGGAGACAGGTTCGGGGGGGGGTGATGTCATATCTTCAATAGCTCTTGGGGCACCATGGCTGGTGGGTTTGGGGGTGGATAATTTTATTTTTCGTTTTTTTTGGGTTGAGTTTTTCCATTTTTGTTTGTGAGTCCCTTTTTTGCAGGGTATTAGAAATATTTTTTTTAACCATTTTTTTGTGGCTGGGGTGTGGATTGCGACCTTAGATACTGTCCATGGTAAAAGTGGAAGCTTTATTGTTTGGGAGTGGAGGACAGCAAGATTTTGTGCCTAATGGGGGGGGACTAATGTAGCATCAGTTCCGCCCCCGTAGCGTCTTGGTGGGGGGAAAAAAAAAAAAGGCAGGGGGGAAATTCAAGTATTGTCGGTTGGTGTGTTTAAACCCGCAGGGTCGCTGTTGTACTACTATTAGTTTGAGAAGTGAGTCAGAATATTTGTTGCTAAACTTTTGCTCTTCTCACTGATGCCGTAGGGGTGATTTCTTGTATGTGTCCAGACACGTGGGTCAAGGAGGCCTGTGTTTTGAGAGTTTTGAGTGATAGCTTTGGGTGTGTGTCACAGCGGCCTACCGCTTCCGTATAAGTTCACAGCAGTTCTGGATAGAGTTAGCTGTAGTTGTTACAGTGTTGTGACTGATGTTAGTCTGGTGGGCGGTTCACTGGGATTTTCCCTTATCGAGCCCCCAGGGGTGGGGCACAAAACCCCTTTTGAGAGTACGTGGAGGCTCAAGGATATCTGGCGTGATTGTAAGAGAGTCGGGCCTTTTTATGGAATTAAAAACATGTCTCTTTGCGACAGAGTTCAGTGTTGTAAAGTCTGCGAGTCGGTCAATAGGTGGCGCTGTTGAACCACCAAGTTGTAGCCCACCAAGCATATTATGCCCTTGTATGGTACCAGCCAAAAGAAAGGATGGAGATAGGTACAAAACAACTTACTTAACTTATCAAATGATGACTACGCACATCCTTTTAAAGGAAGCTTTACAAGCCAGGGGGCTGAAGGATGTTCTCACTGTGCCTCCCCAATTAGGCAGTTAGATATATAGGTCCCTTGTTTGGGAGGTAGGTAAATAGGCCCCTGGCAGGTAGGTAGAACCTACCACTGTAGGTAGGCGACTACAAACAGGGTCTGCCATAGGTAAGTAGGTTGCTACTTATGTTGGGTTTCCCAGTAGGTAAATATATAGGCCCCCCAGTTGGTTGGTAGGTGGGTGTATATCTCCCTGTAGGTAGATGGTTATGTAAGCACCTCCCCACCATGGGGGGGGGGAGGGGGGTAGGTATTTAGGTTTTCATTAGGTAGGTACGTATATTGGGTTTCCCTTTGAAGGTCGGGAGGGATGAAACCTCCAAGTTGGGGCCCCAGTGGTAGGGATTTGCAAGGTGGGTTTTAAAAAGTGGTTTGAAAGCCCCTTATACTGCTGAAAATATTGAAAAATTATGCAAAACCCTTTTTAATTGTCCACACTAAATTTGCAAAGCAGTATAATTTATGTAAAGACTAGTTTATTTAAAGACTTGTTTATTACCACCTATGAACTGTAATGTTTTAGGGCTTGTTCACACGGAGTTTTGACTCCGTGTTACAAGCGCTTTTTTTGTCAGTCTCTGGGAGTAGGACGGACCCCGAGCGGGTCTAAACAATAAGCAGTGAGTTTTTTCATGTGGTCTATGAGGAACACGCAGCTCGTTACAGGAGATCGCCGCTGCGTGTTCTCCTCCTTGCCTGTCGAGTCCGCTTTACGGACCCGATCAAAGAAGTGACATGCATTTACTACACAACTTCCGATCTTTTGCCCCCAGGTAAGTCTCTCTCTCGCGCACTCTCTCTCTCTTACCTGGGGGCAAGAGATCGGAAGTTGTGTAGGAAAGTTGGAAAAACTTCCCGCAGAGTGGTTTGAAAAAATCAAAGTTAGCATAACACTGTTTATTTCCGGGGTGTTCAATTGACTAAAATAAAAATACAAAAAATACTAAATGGACCTTGTGGTCTTTTTCTTCTGTTAATTTTCTACTTTTCCATCAGTATTTATTTTATTAAAAATTGCATAGTATACTCCACTTTAAGAAATGAAAGAACAAAAAGGCAAAGATGCATTTTTTTTCTTCAAACATATTTACATTGACATGCCCATTTTTTTTAGGACACCTCCAGTTTTCAACTATATAAGCTCATGTTATTCAGAAATGGTATTTAGCAATATTTTTCAATAATGTAAATAATAGGCTTTGTAATTTTGTTTTGTTTTTTTAATTTACAAGCCTGTTATTGTCTGTTCAGCATGCAGGCAGTGATGAAGCCTTACTGGATTTTGGGGAAATCTCGCAGCATAGCAGTCTGACGCCAATCTGTAATCTCCAGACTGAAGGAGCTGAGGAGCATGTGGCCAGTACTGAGCTAATAAGAAGTCTAAAGGCTGATCTCCGTGACAATGAAGAGGAAAATGAGGAAGAGATTGAGCTTGAAGAAAATAGAAAGGTACCGTAGTAAAAATTGACCGCTCCTTACTGACAGTTAAACATTGCTGGAGGTATAGGGCTTAGTTAGAACATGGGGCACTTAAATGGTGAGGGTCTTTCTATCTCTTATTTTATTATTCCTCATGTTTTTAATTTAATTCTAGTAAATTTCTTGTTTTGTCTGATTCATGGACTTTTTTTTAATATAATCTGTAATTCAATGTTTGACCTGTTATCTTTAATGTCATAATATTGTGATTGGTGGGGCTCTGACAAGTTATCAGAAAAATCAGATGGCTAATGTATGTTTTAGACAAACTAAAAACCATACAAAAATGAAATAATAAGCAGTACACAGTCTTTTTTTTTTTTTTAAACTGAAAATTTTTATTATGATTTTTCACACAGAAATAAGTAATCATCGGCAGTAAGCGGTAACAATATACTATTATTTAAAACATCAGAGAAAATAATGTATGGTCATCGGAGGATACCCGTGCCCTCTATCAATGACAACAATAGACAGTAACGGGCCACCTACAAGTTGAAACCCATTTCACAAAAACTATTAAGGCACATAGATAATCATTTGAACAGATAACTAAGACATGACAAGACATGCTACTCTATGCCTCCCCTGAGCCCATATAAAGTGTAAGCAAGCCGCTTGTAACGATTTAAGCTCCTTCAGGGGTACAGCCAAGGGGAGGGGCTCAAACAAATATAGAAATCTGGGCAAAATCGACATCTTGAATTTGTTTTCTACCTAAAAGAGAGGGGTGAAGAATTGCATTTTTGGAGAAGTGTACTGCTCTAATTAGTGGGGGGGGGAAATTAGCCTGGTATAGGGAATCGAGTCTATTTGTAATACGAGTGCCTAGATACCTTACAGACTGAGCTTGCCACTGGTATGGAAAGTTGCCCTTAAGGGATGAGAGCGTCTCAGTAGGGATATTAATGGGGAGAGCCTCCGTTTTAGTAGCGTCCACCTTGTACCCGGATAGTGATCCAAATCGCTCCAGCAGGGCATGCAGTGCTGGTAAGGAGATATGTAAGTTGCTCAGGAGAATATCGTCTGCGAACAACGAAAGCTTAAACTCCTTATTTTTCACCTTCACCCCCTTCATGTCTGGGTTAAGCCTGATTGCAGCCGCTAGGGGCTCAATGCACAGGGCGAAAAGAAGGGGAGATAGGGGGCAGCCCTGCCTAGTCCGGTTCCTAATCTGAAAGGGTTCTGAGATGTGATGCGGTAGTTGGACCGCTGCTGAAGGGGAAGAGTATAGATTCCTGATAGCCCCCATGAACGGACCCGTGAAACCCCTGGTCGTCAAGGTTTCAAATAGGAATGGCCACCCCAGTCGATCAAAGGCCTTCTCCGCATCTTTACTGAGGAAAAGGGCTTGCTCCGAGCGAGCATTCAGGATTTCAATCAAGTCAATGGTGAGTCTGGTGTTGTCCCCTCCTTGGCGATAGGGGACAAAACCCACCTGGTCTTTGTTGATCAACTGGGGTAGCCATATCCCCAACCAATTAGCCAGAATCTTGGTGAATATTTTAATGTCTGAGTTCAGGAGGGCTATGGGTCTATAGCTCACACTATCCGCAGGATCCTTGCCCGCTTTGTGTATGAGGGTGAGGTGAGAATGAGACATAGAGTTGGGGATCAGTAGGCCCCCCATGAAGGAGTTGAAGAGGGAGATCATATGAGGTGCCAAGATATCAGAGAAAACTTTAAAATACCTATAAGGCAACCCGTCCGGACCTGGCGATTTGTCCTTCAGCACCTCTAGCAATTCCTCCAGTTCCACAGGTGCGTTGAGGGAGGCCGAGGCCTCTTATGGCAGGGTGGTTAGGGGGCAGGCCTGCAAAAATTCCCGGATGAGTCCCTGGGCTGTGTCCCCGTCGCTCGGGAGTTCTGAAGGCAGGGAGTACAGTTTAGAGAAATAATCTGAAAGTATTTTGGCTATAGACTTCGGGTCATGGAAGAGGGTGCCGTCCCTACCGCGCAGGGCCTGTGGCATGGAGTTCACCGACCGCTCCTTAAGCTGGCGTGCTAGCATCGTGTAGGCTTTGTTGCCGTGCTCATAGTACCGATGTCTAGAGTAGAAGAGAAGCCTCTCAACAGCATGTACCGCTAAGTCCTTCAACTCGCTACTATGCGCCTCAGGGTCGGAATGGACGGGCGTTGGGACATTCTCCTCTGCAAGACTTTTAGCTGACTGTGCAAGGAAGATTTTCTAGCTTCAGAGTCCCTCTTTAGCTTAGAACCCAAGGCTATGCATTTGCCTCTAAGGACTGCTTTGTGGGCCTCCCATAACATGGCAACCGAGGTTACCGACCCCACATTGGTTGCCAAATATGAATCCAGGGCAGTTCTCAGTCTGGCCCTGTGGATTGGATTTTTAATCAACATTTCGTTCAGCCTCCAATGACATGACCTAAGGTGAGGGGTGCGGAAGTTAAGGTCAGCCATGACTGGGGCGTGATCCGACCAAGAGATTGGCTCAATCTCATATCCCGATAACGACCGGAGGGTGGGGATGTTACCAAAAAAGTAGTCGAGCCTGGAGTGAGTCCTGTGTGGGTGCGAGTAGAACGTGTACTCTCTCTCTCTCTGGGGTGGTAAACGCGCCATAGATCGAACCAGCCCTGGGCTCTGACCAACTTCCTGAAAGCAGTGGACCACTCAGATTGGGAACGCTCCTGAGGTTTTCCTCCCAGTGCAGCTCGGTCCATACCATCTGAGAAAACCAAGTTAAAGTCCCCACCTAGGACCAGAGAGGACGGGGGTAGTTCAGCTAGTTTAAGGCAAACCTTTTTTAGGAAGGCTATTTGGGCCGTGTTAGGTGGATAAACATTGCATAATGTAAGGGACCGATTGTAGAGTGTAGCCTGTAGGATAACATAGCGGCCAGCAGGGTCAATAAGCGAGGAATGAACCCGTATAGGGCATGACTTCGAGACTAGAATGGCCACCCCTGCCTTTTTAGTTGGACTGAAAGCATTGAAGGTCAAGGGGTATAGATGCTTCGCAAACTTAATGGAGCCCTCTGCATTGTAATGTGTTTCCTGTAAGAAAACAATATCGGCCCTGAGAGCCTTACATTCCCTTAGAGCCAGTCGTCGCTGAGTGACGGAGTTGAGGCATTTCACAGGGAGAGTAATACAGAGAGCCCTAGAGGACGGGTTAGTACCTTGTTTGATTTAAGTCTGGTCGGATCGGTGTTTGATACCCGGTGCTTAGGGGGTCTTGAGGCAAGTGGCTTCGTCGGACCTAACTGAAAAGGAGAGGGGGGGGGGGACACAAAAGGGGGAAAAGGAGGACACGTACACACTAGACAATCAACACTTAACTAGTCTCCATTTTGGATTGCCAAAATGAAAAAAACCAGAGATTGAGTGCAATCTCAAGAAGCAGAATCCCGTTACGGTATTACTCCGGTTTCGGGGGTGGAGGTATGTGAGAAAACTCACCCAGGGAGTCCCGGATGGGGAACCCCTCCAAAAAGAAAAGAGGAGGGCGCCCCCCTCCAAAAATATTGACCAGTAACCCGACCTCCCAACCAGCAGAAAAATCAGGAGGCAACAGCCGGGGTCATGTAGTGTCCCAGAAGAACAGACCGGCATAGACACATCAGTGAAATGCCCAATTTAGCATTGGGTAAGAGCCAAACTCGTGCCTTGAGATTGTTGAATGTCCACCGGGATCTCCGGCCGTCTCCCATCCGACACCCACCCTCACAGGGGGACCCCCAGGTAATAGAGGGGCAGGGGGACAGCACCACAGTACTGCCTTCAGTGTATTGGGGAACGCCGAGGGCCTGAGCCCATGGAGGATTGTCCCGGAGAGCGTCCCTTGCGAGGGGGAACCATCTGTCAGGCCGGGGGGGGAGGGGTGACAGGAAACGACAGCTCCCAGTCGTCCATCTTCGGCCCCAAGGTCTGCGTATGTTTTAAGGATGGCTGAGCGACCCTCCCTACGGGCCGTAATGGCAAATGGGAAGTTCCAGTGGTAGGGAATATGATGTTCCTGAAGAATCGCAAGGAGGGGCCTCGGGTGACGTCTCTTTTGTAAGGTGAGCCAGGAGAGGTCTTGAAATATTTGGATCTTAGAACCACGAAAGTCCAGTGACCGTACTCCCGTAACCTTTTCCATGATGGCTTCTTTAAGGGAGTAGTCATGCAGACAACAGATGATGTCCCTAGGAAGAGGAGAGGAGCCTTTTGGGCGGAGAGCTCTGTGAGCTCTATCAAGCTTAAAGGAGGAAGGTGAATTTGGGCCCATGACCTGAGCAAACAGCGAGTCCAGAACCTCCGGTATATTCTCGGCCCCCTGGGGCTCTGGGAGACCCCGGATCCTCACATTGTTTCGGCGACCTCTGTTATCAAGGTCCTCCAGGTGCCGGGCCATTTCTTTCACAGTAGATAGTTGTGTGCTGACATGGCAGGGTGTTCTTGAGCACGGTATTGACGAGTATGGTCCTGATCCTCCTCTAATGTAGCAACCCTGGAGGACATCATTTTGATGTCATGGCGGAGGGCTGAGATTTCCTCTTTGCATGCCTCTTTATATGCCTCCCTCACCTCTAAAACAATGCTCCTTAACTCATCCCTTGTAGGGAGCTGTGGAATCAGTGCAGCCCAGGGGGGAGAATGTGAGAGTCCTGAGCCATCCAGAGCAGGGGACTGCGCAGGGGAGCCCTGCCAGGGCAAGAGCCCACTACTGGGATCCTCGTGGTGGGAATGGGCTGGGGATATCTGTCCCAAAGATCCAGAGGTCCCGCTTATCCCACTATGGCAAGGACCAGGAGAGGTGGGAAAGTCCTGCGATGGGTATAACTTAGCCTGTGAGGGATCCAGAGGCTGTGACTGCGCCAGCCCCGATGCCGCCATAGCAGCGTATGAGCAGGGAGACTGTGCGGGCGGCGGGTGCAGCTCAGGCTCAGCTGGTGCTTGGGAGGGAGCGCAGGGGAGGGATGCAGGTACCTGGCGTCTCCTCAGCCCGTCCCGCTGTGTTCTGCGCCGCCGTATAGGCTCTTGTTCCCGGTCTGCAGGAAGAGAGGTGCGCGCTTGAGCGCCGGCTGCCCGGATCTTCAGACGCAGCTCCTGAGGCCTCAGGGAAACCCCATAGCAATGGCTCGGCGGAGAGCGGGGGAGGCTGCTGGGCCCTGGATAGAAAGGAGTCCAGCGAGGTTGCGGCAGTCGGGTGAGAGTTATGCCTTCTGGGTGTCTTCTGGAGCAGGTAGGCTCCTCCTCTCCCCTTTAGGGCACTTGGCAAGCGGGCATAAGCGGAATTTAGCGGCCGTCTTCTCGGAGCTCCTCTTCTAGGCATCCATGCTCCTCGGCTTCCGGTCACGCCCCCCAGTACACTGTACAGATCCTAATTCTCTACATCAAAGACACAAACGCCTACAGTTACAGCTTGGATACATCAATTTTTTTCCACAGACACTGGAAAAGAGTTCACTTAAGTTTGGTGAGGTATTCGTTTAGAGAATGGATGTTCCAGTAATCAATTTAAATGGAATAACTGCAAAAGCATTGAACACTAGTTTCAAACATATCCTTTAATCATATTCTTTAATAAAATTGGTTCCAAATACAAAATAAAAATTACACAATTCATAAAGAGAAAAAGAAAAAAGGCATGTTAGCACATATAATTGTCAATATTTTAATACAGTGAGACAATGGAAAAATAAATCAAAGATATTTGGATCTAAATATGGACAACTTTACTGTTTGGTGCAAGTGCAGGCTCGGACTGGGCTGCCGGGGGATCGGTGGGCCCGAAGCTGCTGTGGGCCCCGGAGGCAGTGTCGCCGCTCCCTGGGGCCCAGCCGCCGCATCCTGTCATAGAACGCCCGGGCTCTGTGTCCCGACCGCTCAGAGCCCGGGCCCGGGCGACCGGAACTACGGTCCCGGACTCCCGGGGCTGCACGCCGTCAGCGGAGCAGAGCGCCGCCCGCGCTCCGCTGATCGCCCTGGCAGGTGTAAGGCGTTCGGCCCTTACGGGTGATGTAGGCGCACCGTGACGTCACATCACCGCGACGCCTATGCAGGGCACCCGTAGAAGCTGTCGGTGAGCGCCCGGGAGCGGCCAGGAGTGGGAGCGAGGTGAGTGGCTTTTTTTTTTTTTTTTTCTAAGTACCTAATGGGGCCCTGGCTACCTAAACCTTAAGCTGGCCATGGCTACCTAATATGTAAATGGGGCCCTGACTACCTAAACCTAAAGGGGGCTCTGGCTACCTAAACCCTAAAGGGGGCCCTGACTACCGAAAACTAAAGGGGTCCTAACTACCTAAAAACTAAAGGGGGCCCTGACTACCTGCAAACTAGCTAAAGGGGGCCCTGACTACCTGCAAACTAGCTAAAGGGGGCCCTGACTACCTGCAAACTAGCTAAAGGGGGCCCTAACTGCCTGCATTCTACCTAAAGGAGGGCCCTAACTGCCTGTCTACCCTAACTGCCTGTATACTACCTAAAGGGAAGCCCTAACTGCCTGTATACTACCTAAAGGGGGTCCCTAACTGCTTGCAGCCAATATAAACGGTGCCCTAACTACCAACAGCATACCTAACTGGGGGCAATCAGGTGCTGGAAAAGTGAGGATTCTAAGATATTTGTGTGTAAATTCTGCTGGGATGTGTGGGGGCCAGTACAACTCATCATGGTGGTGTGGAATGGATGCAGAATAAAAGGCAATAACAACGACTCATAAGAGAAGAGAACGACTCATTAGTCAAGACGTCTCCGGCGATTCCCTGGATGTCAGGGTTTATTTTACTTCTATACTGGATCAGTGCTGTATTCACTGTAATTTGATGTGACCTGAGCTGGTGTCTGACCTCTATGTGGTCTCTATATGGCAGTGTTGTAGGTCATACCGGAGCTGGTGTCTGACCTCTATGTGGTCTCTATATGGTGGTGTTGTAGGTTATATCGGTGTGGGTATAGTGGCAGCGTACACTTGTCCCTGATTGTAAAAGTGAGGGAACACCTGACCCTGTGATAGGAGTTTCACTTTTACTTTCTTGCTGGTGTTTATTTTAGAAGGTGCATGACCTAGAGAAACATGGAGGGGGATATTGTATGTGGGCCGGTGGAGGGGTGGGATATGGATGGAGCTACTTAGCCCTGTGTCTATGATATGTTAGACTGACGTATGTTTAAGATAGATATGCAAGATAGACAGATCTGTGACTCCCTTGTTTTTTGTGTTCTTTTTTTTGAAGACTGTATTATGTGGTAAAATGGGCGCATTTATGTCCAAGAGGCCGGTAATATTTTCATGTACAGTAGGGTGGGTCCCCCAAGATCAATTCCCCTGTGAGCCCCAGATCTCCCAGTCCGACACTGTGTGTCTGCGGAGATGCTCATATATAATGTATTTGGATCCATCTCCTGTGGTAGGAGGCTTGTTATGCTCATCTCTCATACCTCTGCCTATCAGTAAGATTTTCTCCCCGAAAAGGGTGTCTTTACTGCTTTGTGGCTCACCCTGCAAAACCCCCTGTATCTATAAATTCTGCACTGTTCCGTCACACTTTCCGTTTACTGGAAAGGTTCCGCAGGAGATTTTTAGATCACTTAAGTTGGATTGTAAACCTTTTAGGTACATACCAATGTAAAATACGCCAAAAGAGATCACCACCAAAAAATAATACCCGTATTCTTTATTAGTATGAAGTGTCATAAAAAACCCCAAAGAGAAGAAAATGCATGCTCAAAAACTCCAATTTAAATACACAAAAAGATCGTAAATTGGCCATAGATGTTATGTATAGTTTTCAAAGTCAAGTCCAAATACATAACATCATAATGCATGTTCATTTGGCGTGAACTGCCAATTACTGTAAAATAAGTAATTTTAAAAACATGTTAAAGAAAATGTATGCTTTTCCTAATACATGCCTTTTTGAACTTTCAAATTGCTCTCTTGTCTCCGTGGTTCTAGGCCACCACTGTGTTCTTCTAGTAGTGGCCAGTAATATACAGGGGCGTCGCTAGGCAGACTTATTCAGGACACAAGCCCCAAATAAATCTGCCTGTGCCCGAATTTCTGCGGGCTCCAGACCGCTGCCGTGGGCCTGGAGCGCTCCTTAGTGCGGGCGGCGCGTGCTGATCTCTGACTGTGCAGACGTTTCACAGCGGCCACGCAGTCTGAGTCAGGGAGAGGGCAGGATAGATCGTTACCGTCCTGCCTTCTCCCCGGTATGTACAGCGCTTAGGTAAGCGCTGTACATGTCGGCATCGCAGGGGGTGTGACGCATCGCTTGCCTCACGCCCCCCTGCGATGCTGGGACCTCCTAAGCCAGCAGCTCCTGCAGGCCGAGGAGGTCCCGGACGCTGCATGACGGCGTAAGTGGGGTGGGGACGTCACGCTGCTTACACCGTTCACCAGCTACAGGATCTGGACGCGTGGACCCAGGGTAGGTGAGTAACTTTTTTTTATTTTTATTAGGTAAGGGGGGGCGTATGATCTAGCTACGGGGCGTCTCAACTGGCTACGGGGCGTCTTAACTGGCTACAGGGGGCTAATAACCTAACTACAGGGGGCCTATAACTACCTACAGGGTCCTATATAACTGCATAATAGGGATCTATATTTCTACTTATATTTCTATTCTGAGGCCTATATAACTACCTTTCTACTTAATAGGGGACCGAGATACCTACCCATTGGGGGACCTATAACTTTACCTACCTGAGGACTGCCTACATTTGGGGGTGTACCTACATACTGTCTCAGGGAATTTCACCACTTCCTATATTGGTTTACAAAACAAGACTAAAACTTGGTGCACAAATGGAAGCCCCATAACCATTTGGGACACAAGGGGGAAATTATTACCATTTGGGGCACTATAGATGGGGAGTTTGTATAGAGATAGGAATTGGTAGAGAAGTGCTGATAAAGTGAGAAGTCTAAGATGTTTGTTTTGTAAATTTTTCAGTGAAGAGTTGTGGCCGGGAGAAGACGTCATGGCGTCTGGGACAGATGGAGAAGAGAAAGAGAACAACTCTTTAGAGGCGTTCTCATGTGAATCACCTAATGTAACTGCAGTGTAATCACTACATACAACTATATGGTCCCTGTATGGCGGTGGTATATGTCTTCAGAGTCTGTGCACAACTGATAGTCACATGTGGGGGTCGCGTTTGGTCAGGGTCTGGCAGTTTTTTATTTGATCCTTAAGTAGTAAATGTTTTGGGTCCTGGTTTTGTAGGAGTTTATTTTTAGTAACAATCATTCGTTTGGTATATTTGCTCCATGTATCTGTGTATTATTTGTTGACTTATTTGTAAGGTACTACACTGTCATGTATAGGTGAGAGGTTTTGAAAATGCAAATTTGTCAGCTCTGATTTTCATTGTACAGTGACTGCTGAGGAGATGGACAGGATCTATATGTGGAATGTGAAGAAAATTAGTGACAGGAAATTTTTTTTGTAAAAATACATCTGCAGTTCACAATGTGGCTTGAAAAATGGCGTGTGCACCCAGCCCTAATCAGAAAAACCCAACGACCCAAGCCCCAATTTTTTGGGACCCTAGCAACGCCCCTGGTAATATAATATCAAACATACATTTTTAATTTTCCCAAGTTGCCCGCCATATCCGCTCTGACTGTGATGTCACCCCCTAAACAATCGCCTCCTGAAGTTCATCATTTTGGAAATCAGAAAACCAGTTTTTAAACTGCGTGTCCATGGCTCTCTGTATTGCAGGCTCTCTTAATTGCAGATATAACTCTGCCAGGGAATCATTAGGGACTCAATAAAGACATTAGAGAGCACCTTGCCTACTTGTAGCGTTCTTGATTTCACGAAGCTGCAAATTTGTAAGTATGTGAGAATATGTTATAGAGCAGGGGTGGGCAATTAATTTTCCCATGGGGCCGCATGAGAAAGTGCGATGGTGCTGGGGGGCCGGAGTAATAAAAACATAGGATGAACGGAAAAAAATCGTTTTTGGGGGATTATCTTTGTGCAAACTTACTGGGGGATGTATCTATATACCTGCATATACTGTATACTGATGGTACACAGTAAGGCAGGTATATACAGCACTCCTCAGTAAGGTAGGTATGTAGATGTATGTCCCCTCAGTCTGGCAGGTATATACAGCTCCCCTCAGTCTGGCAGGTATATACAGCTCCCCTCAGTCAGGTATATAGATATAGGTACCCACAGGCAGGTATATAGATATAGATACCCGCAGGCAGGAATATAGATAAAGCTCCCCTCAGGCAGGTATATATAGATAGGTTCAGCTCCCCTCATGCAGGTATATATAGATAGGTTCAGCTCCCCTCAGGCAGTATATATAGATAGGTTCAGCTCCCCTCAGGCAGGTATATATAGATAGGTTCAGCTCCCCTCAGGCAGGTATATATAGATAGGTTCAGCTCCCCTCAGGCAGGTATATATAGATAGGTTCAGCTCCCCTCAGGCAGGTATATATAGATAGGTTCAGCTCCCCTCAGGCAGGTATCGAGTTAGTTAGGGCTCCATACAGGCAGGTATATAGCTAGTTAGGTCTCCATACAGGCAGGTATATAGTTATGGCTTCCCACAGGCAGGTATATATTTAGGTGTGTCCCCAGGCAGGTATATAGATAACCAGGTGTGTCACCAGGCAGGTATATAGATAGCCAGGTGTGTCCCCAGGCAGGTATATAGATAGCCAGGTGTGTCCCCAGGCAGGTATATAGATAGTTAGTTGTGTCCCCAGGCAGGTATATAGATAGCCAGGTGTGTCCCCAGGCAGATATATAGATAGCCCGGTGTGTCCCCAGGCAGATTGTTATTTTTAATTTTGGCCATAAAACTATCTAACACTAATACTCACCTTGGCTTACCTGCTTCCCAGCCGAGCGCTGGTATATAGTTATGGCTTCCCACAGGCAGGTATATAGTTAGGTGTGTCCCCAGGCAGGTATATAGATAGCTAGGTGTGTCCCCAGGCAGGTATATAGATAGCAAGGTGTTTCACCAGGCAGATATATAGATAGCCCGGTGTGTCCCCAGGCAGATTGTTATTTTTAATTTTGGCCATAAAACTATCTAACACTAATACTCACCTTGGCTTACCTGCTTCCCGGCCGAGCGCGCTCATCTTCCATCCGAGGAGCTTCCCGGGCTGGTGGGCGTGATGACGTCATGGCGCCGGGACGCTCCTCCGTCAGCTCCTGGGCCCGCACCGAGTTATTACTGTGTGTGCCCAGGAGAGGCAGCGGCGAGGTGAGCGGAGTTCACCGCGTTGCTGCCTAATTCACCAGTAATAGTAGCGCTGACGGCCCGCAATACCCGGCCGCGTCGGCCTCTCAGCAATACCCGGCCGCGGCGGCCGTCAGCGCTACTATTAGCAGACCTGGGCAGCGTACGCCGCGGGCCGCATCCGACGAGCTGGCGGGCCGGATGCCGCCCGGGGGCCGTACTTTGCCCAGGTCTGGTATAGAGGCAGGTCATACTTAGATCTAAAGGTCTGAAATGTTAACATTTTGGAATGGGTCTGATCATAAAGGTGACTGACGGTTTCGATTCCCCTCTGGTGACATATTTGAAAATGCAGGTTATTCACACCCGAAGGGAACTCCGGATGTCCCTGTATGGGCCTATATTGTCTCCTGGTCCAGGGTAGCCTTAGTAGTTTTCTCACCTCTTTCCAGGCTACCCAGGTATCCCTAAAGACTAGATTAGTCCTAATTTTAGGAGGTAGAGCTGAGAGCTTTGCGTGCAGAAATGCTGAAAGAGACCACGGGTGAGCCAGGGTGCCCTCCAAATTGGTATTAGCCTAGATTGGCTGAAAAATTCTAAATCTAAACAAGCAGGCCAGGTTATAGGTGCGGACATCTGGACCGGGCGCTTTTTGCGTCTTTAGGCCAGCAATCACGCCCTCCAGCTCTTGCTCAGAAATGGGGGCTCCAAGATCAGATCTATCCGTCTCCGACAAGGTCGGGAAATGAATTCCTTTTAACCATTCTGAAGATGAGTCGTTCAGATTCTTATACATGTATAAGTGTTCATAGAACACCTTCAGCATGTCAGTTATGTCCCCTCCGGCAGTAAGTAGTCTTCCCGATTGATCTTTTAATGCCGGTATATGTGTTGAGGGGGTGGCTCCCCTTGCCATTCTTGCTAAAATTTTGCCCACTTTATTTCCATGCCTGAAAATGCGCGCTCCTTGGCTTGTAAGTTTTTGGGACTTCCTTCTTTCCAAGCAGATCTCATAGTTGTGTTTAATTTCCTTCCACCTATTCCTATTTGTCATTGATAAGTCAGCAAGAAAAGAGGTATAGGCCTCTCAGTTTTTCACTGAGGGATTTCAGCGCGTCAGCAGTCTTTTCTAAATCCTGTCACGTAGGCCTCGAATCTGCCTCGAATAACTGCCGTGGCCGCGTCCCAGAACGATTGCGGATTGTCTGCAGAATTGGCATTATCTGATGCGTACTCTGATAACCATCCTTTAATGTTATCCTGAAATCCTCATCCTGCGTCAGGAAATTAGGAAACCGCCAAATGAGCTCAGTTCCTCTAGGGGTTAACTCCTGTAGATCTAGACAGACTGGGCGTGATCTGAGACTATCATCTCTCCTATCTAGATTTGCTCAACTCTGAACATTTTCCCTGGCACAAGGATGTAGTCCAGTCTGCACCATGTGGCAAGAGCATGCGAAAAATCCCTGGCCTCTAGATGGAGTATTCTCCAGGGGTCCACCAGTCCCACATTTTGAATAAATTTAGGCAGAATGCGGTCGTTTCGGGATGAGGAATACCTTTCTACTATTATATTGGACACCCTGTCTTGAAGTATAGTATTTTCCATTGAGCTGAAGAACTGGGAGCCTCCTACATTTGGGCCGTAAATATTGAGCAATCTTCATTACCCAACCTGATTTGTATCTTTGCCCACCTCCCCTCATCGTCATGTGACTGAGCCACTATCTGATGTGGAAGCTTTTTTTTGAAAAGATGCAGAACAAATTACCTCACCCACCCATAGCTTTCGCATTCTGTAGAATCCGTCTGCCGGCAAGTGCATCTCCTGGAGAAGTTCAATATCCGCCTTCTGGCGTTCAATGGTGTCGCAACACCAGGAGTGCTGGGGGACCCCCAACCCCATGACATTCCACGTAATTATTCGTAAGAACGTATCATGGTAATTTGGGTATACCTGACCTCTGTCACTGAAGCCGCGCACCCCCCCTCCCAGTGGTATCGCCGACCTACTGCGTAGAACTACTGGACCGTGAACTAGTTTAGGAAAAAATAGAAAAAAACAGATTGAATGAAGTAAACCTTACAGTTGAGAACGTTGTCACGTCCTGAGTTGGTAATGGGTCTTTCTAAACCAACCCGAACGCTGTGACCTTGGACCTCACTTTTTTCCATTTGGACACGAGAGGTATCAGGAAGTTACTAGTAAAACACCAATCTCAAGATATCGAGCTTCTAGAAACAAGTGCTCCCGGCTAGCACCCGCTCCTATGTAAATAGGTGGTACCTCGACTGCTCTTCTATTCGAGTCACCCAAGAGAGAAAATAACACCATACTTTTTGGTCTTATAGCACAGAAGGTAGTATCGTCCCTCCTCTTGGCCTAAGTAATCAAGTCAAATTAGCCCCCCTTCGCAATAAGGTTGCTTGTTTGGGGTGGATGCCTGGATCGCTGATCCTTTGGGCGAGTGTAGTGGAGGGAAGTCTTCTTCGTCTCCTTTGGAGTCGGTCTGGTCGGCCTGTCACTTGTCGGAGATAGTCGCTGAGTGGACTCTTCTACAGAGGGTGAAGGCTGCCTAAAAAATTTTCTTGCTTCCTCTGGGGAGTAAAATGTTGAGGTGTTGCCATTTCTGTGGCATATCTTCAAGGTAGCTGGGTAGAACAGAGCAAATTTTACATTTTTATGATACAGTTCGGAGCATACTGTAGAGAAAAAGCCTTATTTTTATGACCTCCGCCGAGAAGTACTCAAATATTAGGACTCTGTGCCCTCTAATTTTCAGAGGTTTTTTTTAGGTGTTTGAAAAGTCTCAAAATAGTAGCCTTCTCGGTGAAGTCTAAGAATTTCTTACTTGTCTGGGTCTCTCGTAAGGCAGGAGGAACATTTGGGCCTGATGCTTCAAGACTTCTGCTTGAAGCCTCATATGAACCACATAGGGCTGCTTCCAGTACCACTGCTGGATTGTTACGGTCGGCCCTAATCCACCAGGCTGCATAGTTAAGCTGAACCGCTACATAGTAAATATAAAAATCCGGAAGGGCCAGTCCCCCATCCCACTGCATAGCTTTCAAAGTTGCCCTACTGAGCCGCGGTGTCCCGTCCACCCCCCCCCCCCCCCCTTATTCGACCCTGTGAGCCCTTTCCACTTTGCATGGATGTTGGATATGTAGTTCAGTTGGAAGTTCTACCTTGCATATATGTATTAGATCCTTTTGCAGGACTGATTCTGGTAGTCCTATGATCCTTAAATTGCTTCTCCGTGACTAATTTTCTAGGTCTTCAACCTTGCTCCAGAGATTTTTTGTGCTTATATACAATGTCTCGGAGTGTAGCGGCTTGTTTGTCCACCTCTAGTTTTAGGTCATTAATCCTTGATTCAGCCTCATTGAGGCGGGTATCATGTTTCTGTAGATCTGATTGCAATTGTTGCATCGTGTCCAGCACTGTCTTTACCAAGGCTTCCTGTATTCCTGGGCTAAATTTACGAGATATTTCTTTGATTTATATGTTGGTAATTTTTTTTTTTTTTTTTTTAAACTGTATGTTTATTAAAGTTTTCAAAACAGAATCACATTTCAACTTCAGAATTGCAGGGTTAACAGCAAAAATATGACTTTAGTACTAAATATATTGATAGGCTATGATAGTTTATAATATCTTGTGGTTAGCCTACAATCCTTGCAATCAGAACTTTCAAGAAGGCAGAAGGTCCATTTCTCCAGTGTCCACTCAGCGCACTGAGGATTTGCAGGCTAAAGTTGGCAAAGCCAGCCGCGCTGTCCAGCATCAGCCGGGTCGGCCACTTCCTGGACCTTATAGCTTTTGATCTCTCATGTTATTTAACCCTTCCCCGACATAGGCGTATGGATACGCCCTACGGTAAGTGAGCTTTCCGCAAATGGACGTATCCAACGCCCTGGCGATCGCGCGGGCTTGGCGGGCGAGCCACGCACATCGCAACATGGGACCAGCGGTAAGAACCGGCTGGCCGCATGCGCATCACCCCCGTCCGGAGTGGTCTCCGCCGCGGGTGATTACCCGCTTCATTACCGACAGCCTCCATGCTGCGAAAAAAAATGCCGCAGCAGGAGAGTGAGCTCCTCCCTGCCTGCCTCCCAGTCCGGCTGCCCCGCACTGTATGCGGCACCGATCTTTCTCTCTGAGATGGCCCTCGGGAATGAAGACGGCAACTTCCCGGGTGTCATCTGTGATGTCACCATGCCAGCAATGCATTGTGGGCTATGGTGACAGGCGTTGTCATGGCAACCAGTACACATAAACTGATACTTGTGCACTGGCTGCCATGTCATAACACAATCTGATGATTGCTGTTAGAAGATAAAGTGAAAAAAAGGTGAAAAAAAGTAAAAATAAATGTCTCAAAAGTGGAAAAAAAAGTAAAACACAAACACAAAAAATAAAATAATAAACACGTACAACCGCCCTTTTTTTTTTTTATTTCCCTTTACAAAACACCGCCATCCGCAACCCAAAAAAGATCAAAATAAAATAAAGTACCCATATTTTTGTATCGCCGCGTGCGTAACGACCCCATCCCGATAAATCTGACCATGATTAAATAACCCGTACGGTGAACGCCATAAAAAACAAAAACAAAAAACAGTCACAGAATTGCGATTTTTGAACATCATGCAGCACATAAAATTGAATAAAAAGCGATCAAAAATTCCTATAGACTGCCAAAAGTTTAAACCAAATTAAAACCTTCAGTTCATCCGCAAAAAAAAGTCCATACACGTCTCTGTATATGGAAAAAATAAGAAAGTATTGCTTCAGAAGACAAGCTGATGCATAAATATTTATTTAATAACAATAAAAACACTTTTTTTTTTTTTAAAGTGCTTCAAAATTTAAAAAAACTATATAAATAAAGGGTATCGCCATACATCGTATCGACCCAGAGAGTAACGCTAACTGGTCATTGGATCCTGCAACAGTGAGCGGCTGTTAAAAATAAAAAATAAAAAACACTACTAGGATTTGCAGAGTTCTTCACCCTGTCCTCCAAAAACCGGATTTAAAACTGATCAAAAATTCTTGGTCCCCACAAAAATTAATACAATAAAAACTACAACTCTTCCCGCAAAAAACAAGGCCCCTACACCAGCCCGTACATCAGAAAAATAAAAAGTTTATGGCTCACAGACATGGCGATGCAAAAACGTGTTTTCCTTTTTGCGAATAAAGTGTTTATTTTGTGAATAAGCAGTAAAACCATAAAAAATAAACAAATTGATATCGCTGAAATCGTATCGACCTGAATGAGTAATACAAGTATGTCAGTTTATACCTGCACTTGAACCGCTGTTAAAAAATAAAAATAAAAAAAAAAAACAAAAAACACTACAGGAATGCTGTATGTTGTTCCAAATGCCTCACAACAAACTTAATAAAAAGTTATCAAAGCGGCATCTGCCCCTAATGGTACTAATAAAAACATTAACTCCATCCCACAAAAACAAACCCAGAATCATCTCCGTAATACCGAAAACTGAAAACGATATGGCTATCAAACAGAACAAACATAAAAACGCAATTTTTTTTATAGACCTATTTCTATGTCGTAAAAGTAATAAAACATAAAAAACTATATAAAATCTATACAATTGCAATTGTACCGACCCCCATAAGTAAAGATATCCGTCATTTACACTGCACGGCGAACGCTGAAAATTGAAGCTCAAAAAACAATGGCGAATGCGTTTTCCCCCATTTTCATAGCCCAATGCAAAAAAAAGCAACTTTGTAACACCTGTGCAACCCAAAATGTACAATACACACACCCCTAAATGATTCTTTGAGGCGGCTGAAGGTACCAAAAAGGTTGACTAATGGAAGGTTTCACCATGTTCTGGTAACTTTGGGGGGCTTGTTATATGTGACATGGCCCCACCAAAATCTGCATTCCAAAAGCCAATAGCGCTCCCTCCCTTATAACCCCCTGCCATGCGCCAAACAGCAGATTAAACACACCCACATGTAGGAATTGCCGGAACTTGAAGAAATTGCGTAACAAGATTTGGGTGCTTTTTTACCAGGATTCCTTGTAAAAATTAAACATTTTCAGCTAAAATTGTCAGATATTTGGAAAAAAAAATAGTTTTACATTTTCACAAAGCCCTAACGCTAAAATTTTTTTGACACACCTGTGGGGTCGATATGCTCACTACACAACCCCTGATATATTTCCTCTAAGGGTGTAGTTTCCAATATGTTAATTTTTAGGGGCGTTTATTAAGTTTGAACCTTATGGTGTCCGCAAACCTGAAATTGGCCCCTAAATAAAATGGTAATGAAAAAATGAACACCAGAGTTCCCAGTAGGTTCTCCTCTATTCTGGGGCTTGTGGTTTAGCCAAATAATGCACTATCGGGCCACATATATGGGATATCTCTGAAAACGACAGAATCTGGGAATCAATATTAAGGTTGTATACCCTGATCAGCTTTACCCGTATCCCTAGTGAACAATGTATAAAAATTTAAAATCTGCAAAAAAAGTGAAATTTTGAAATTTCACTTCCACTTGGCTTTAATTTCTGTGAAACACCTAAGGGTTAATAAACTTCCTGAAATGCTGTATTTGAATACTTTTAGAGGGGTGGTAGTTTCTTAGATGAGGGGCAATTTATGGGGGTATCTAACATACAGGCCCAATCAAAATCACGTTAGAAGACTGGCTGTTTCACTAAAAAGATGTATTTGCAAATTTTGTTGAAAATTTTGAAAATTACTACTAAATTTCTAAGCCCCCGCTATATTGTCCGTTAAAAAAAAAAAAGACATTTAAAAAAATGATGCCAAACTACAGCAGACATAGGGTATCATGCCTAGTATAACCTATTTTGAGTGGAATAACGTATTCTGAGTCAACATGCAGAAATTTTTGAAGTTTAAATTGGTAAATTTTTTTTTTCCAAAATTTATCACGATTTTTGATATTTTTTATTCACAACATAAATCAAACATTTTTTGGACCAAAATTCTTACTATCTAAAGCACAATGTGTCACAAGAAAACAATCTCCATGAATCACATTGATAGGTTAAAAGTGGCAAAAGTTATTCCTCACATACATGACCCATGACAAGATTACAAAATAGGGCACTGTCCAGATAGGCCAAAAACTGGCTTCCGCGTAAGGGGTTAATGAGAAACGTGGAGAAAAGAACCCGTATCAGTTTTAAGTAGAAGAAAAAAAAAAAAGAACGATCTTATACAGCTAAAGACGAGACAAGACACATGAGGTGAGTGAAATCTCTAAAGGAGTATTTCTTCTTTATCCATGTCCAAAGGAGTTACACGGTTTTCTTCGCTATACAAAAGTACTCCCAATTTTGCCAAATTAGCATCAAATCAATCTATGGAATTATTTAAACGGCTGTTAGATGTTCCATGCTTCTAACATTTTATCTGTTCGAAAGCTCGCTCAGATGACGGAGGGTTAATCTCTTTCCATTTACTGGGTATTGAACATCTGAGCTGCTGTGCAGTATATGAAAAATTAGGTGTCTCGTTTGTTTGCCCACTGGTTGTGGAAATATATTGAACAGGCAGAGGAGAGGATCATCTGGCATTTGTAACCTTGTAGACTTTGTGAATTAGATCTCTCACTTTTTTCCAGAATGACTCTTATTATCAGGGCCTGTCCAAAATTTGATATATGTGTCCCAGGTGAGCTCCACATCTCCGCAGTTTTGTCCCTGAATTGCCGATTTAGTTTATGCAGCATTACTGGAGTGTGATACCATAAAGTCATCAATTTGTATATATTTTCTTTATAAATACTGCATAGCGAGGTTTTACCAGCATAACGCCAGATGAGTTCTCCAGGTGTCCATCGATATGTCTTCCTAAGAAGTTTTCCCAGACTGTCATATATCTATGGTTCTCTGGTTGTTGTGAATCAGGATGTTGTAGTATAGTCGTAAATACATGAGATCATACCTTTTTGTGAGATGTCAGTTACATAGACGCTCAAAACCTAGTGGGCACAAAGAAACTTTATCTGATCGGAAGAGGCCTGGATAAGATGCTTAATCATAGATAATGATAAAGCAGGCTATGATGTAGTGTGTACTTATCTTAAACCTCCAGAAAAGAGATAAGTTTTTTATAAAGTCTTGTGATCTATAGGTCTGCTATATGAAACACCGATTCTAAACCATGGATCCATTCGACGTCCTCCATTGTACTGCAATGGTATCAGGGAGGATTGAAGAAAATGAAACCATAGGTGAGGAGGTCGCAACTAGCTGAATCACGCCTATTGCAAGTTCGCCAAACATGTGTCGCCATCCATGTGCGCCATAAATCGTAGCGCCATGGTCCCAGCACAAGGTTGTTTTGGATCGGGTTGGGGCCTGAGACATAAAAGGGGAGTTAGGATGTATCAGGTTTTAACCATATTTTTCTATCTCCATCCAGTCGGAAAAAGCATGTAGTTCGACCATGCGCCGGTAAATCCGTCTAATTGGGTGGTCCCAGTAGTATTTTAGAGATATCTGGTGTTGCCAGACCTCCGCTTTCTTACTAGCGCGAAAAAGTAACCGACTAGCTATTCGGTGCCTTTTTATGAATCTCATATAATCTTATGAATGCTGCTTGCCTGTCTTTAAAGATTCCCCTCATAGGGACTGCATTGGTAGAGTCTCGAATAAGATAATAATTTGGGCATTAATACATTTTGACTGCCGCTATGCGACTTTAGGGATAATGGAGGTCAGCGACCTCCTTTTTGCAATAAAAGTTTAATCTCTATGATATTCTCGTGTTAATTATGCCTAGTAAAGGGAAGAATACGTCTTTGTTATCGTACTCCTAAGTATCGTAAGATAGCTTCTTTCCAGTTTATTTAATAGTTAGCTGTTTAATGTTAGGAAGGGCTCTTCCGTTATCCCCACTGTGAAGCCTCCGTTTTTAGATTTATTAATTTATACCCCGACAATTTCGGAACTCCATCCAAGAGACCTGTAGATTGGAAGCGTGATATGGGGTTCGTTAAAGTGAGAAGTATGTCATCTGCGAAGAGGCTATAGTTATTTTTGTATTCATACCAACCCTACTGTAAATCCCATGGATTGAGGGATTTTAAGTCTAACAGCCGCTGCCAGCGGTTCTACACACATTACGAATAGCCAATGGTGAGAGGGACAGCCTGTCTGGTGCGTTAGAATGGCAAAGAGGGGGGATGTTTTCATGTTGGAGCCTAATACTGCCATTTGGGCCGAGAAAATACTTGATACAGAAGGCTTTCAATGAATGGTCCAGATATTCCAAATGTTTCATAAACCGAGAACAATGTAGGACCAATTTAAACGGCCGAACGCTTTTTCTCGTCTAGACCGAGTATTAAGGCTGGGTGATCAAGTTTGTTATTATATCTGATCAGATCGATGACTTCTGGCGAGTATTATCCCCTCATTGGCATTTTTAATAAAGCCTTACTTGGTACGCTATGGAATGATCTGTGGTAACCATATTGCTAATCCTAGTGGCCAATAATTTTATAAATATTTTTAGGTCCCGTGTTCAATATTGGAAATTGGTCTATAATAATAACACTTCTAGAGGATCCTTTTCTGGTTGGGTATGAGAGATATGGTAGATATGCAGGAAGTTGAGGGAGGTGTTTGACCTTGAAGAATTGTGTAAAATATTTATGTACATCTTAGCGTATAAGTCAATCTTTGAATACTTAGGTAGTATAGATATGTTATCCCATCCTGGGCCGTGCCTGGTGATTTTGCCTGATGGGTAATTTGTTTAAATATGTCTCCCAGTTCTTCTTTCCGTTTAATCTGCGTTTAGAAGCTTACTGCTTCGCTCGAAAGGCGGGCAGTTTGGCAGCGGCTAGGAAAGTATCTAGCTTCATTTGCCTAACAGTCCTATCTTCAGGAAGAGTACGGGCAAGTTAATAAAGGTCGGAGAAATATTTTTGTGAAATCTTTGAGTATTAAGAAATGTTACCATCATTATCTCGCAATGCGTGTGATTTTTTCGGTAAGTAATGTTACGTAGTAGTTTACTAGCAAGGCGAGTGGCTTTTATTGCCTTTCTCATAAAACCGTTGGCGGGAGAACAATAACATTTTTTTCCGTTTGGCATAGCGCTAAATCTCTCAATTGAGCACGAGTCGCTACAATTTTTCTAAGAAGTTTTTTTAGATGGGGAGCATGACAATTCAAGTTTCCCATTCTGTTTAATTGTCTTTGAATGTTTCCTTTCTTAGATTTTCCTGTCTTTCTTAGAGTCTGGACCCTAGGGAAATACAGTGTCCCCTTATTTACTGCCTAGTGTGCTTCCCAAAGTGTCAATTTGGAGGAGACTGTGCCCTCGTTCAATTCAAAGTATTGGTTGATGTGCCTGATGCTTTCGGTTTTTATTGCCTGATGCTTGAGTAAACTCTCATTCAGTCGCCAATGGCATCTGCGTGTTTTATGATTATTATTCCCATGTTAGTGAAATTGGGGCATGGTCTAACCAGGTTTATAGGCCAATTTTCTACTGTCCTACCGTTTTTCGTAGCGTCGGAATATTCCCAAAAAAGTAATCTAACCTCGAGTGAGTGCTATGTGGGTAAGAAAAAAATATATATACACGCTCCCTTGGATGTAGGACCCTCCATAAGTCATATAGGGAATATTTTCTTATTATTTGACGGAATTGTTTAGATAGTCTTTGTTTTTGCAGGGTTAGGTGGCTTGGTGCCTCTAGCTAATTTATCTGTCACTTCTAAAGACAGCGTTGAAATCCCCCCATCAACAACATAGCTGGGGGAAGTTTGGGATAGTTTTTGAGTACCCTACCAAAAAATCTAGCTTGTGAGATATTTGGCGCATAAGATGTTTTGCATAGTGTGATGAGGGTACCTGGTATGTTCCATGTAGGATAATGAAACGGCCCCGGGTATCAATATAAGAGCTCCTGAGGACAGAAGGACATGATTTGGTCATCAATAAAGCCAAAGTATCTCCGGCCTCTTTTTCCTTCCCCTTGAGGACAGGTAGCCGAGGTAGAGTCCTTGAGAAACCGGGCATTTGCCATTCTATAAAAGTGTGTTTTCTTGTAAAAAAAACAATTATCGTCGTATAGCCTTCAAGTTCTGTGTAGAGGAGCCCTCTTTTTTTGTTGAAATTTAATCCCTTAACATTATACGATAATATTTTAGAGCCATTATAGGGTGAAGAATTACCTTGAACGAGGCTTGGACATTCGCAGGTTGATTTTGGACAGCTGTACAGATAAGGAGACATAAGGGTAGGGGTAGACAGGACAGCAAGAAAGCAACTGCAAGTAGAACAAAACATAAAAAGATAGCAATATTGTAAGTAAAACTATACAAGATCTATATCTTGGAGTAGGTGGCAGTACATTGTACAAGGAAGGCAGTTTTAGAGTGCCTCCTGTGGGATCACAACTTATTGAGCTCCAAGAAACAATATTAAAGGAACCCTACCAACGGGGGAGAAAAGGTGACGGGGCATGTCCTTCTGTGACCAGTGATCACAATTTTTTCTCTGCACCTAGACCTCCCCGTGGAAGGTGTACTGGGGTCAAGGTAGCTTAAAGGGGGAAACGGAGTGGGGGTTTCAAACTACTAGCACCCACTCTCTCTCCCACAGAAGGGGTGGAATGAGAGGAGCAAAGTGGGGAAAAGAAAAGACAAAAAGAAAACACCCCCCCCCCTCCACTTTCCCTCTTGTGTGCAAGGCATCGAAAGGGGCTAATAGAGACTTATTATTAAATCCAACCATCTGGTTTCAGTTAAGTAAGTGTGGCCTATCTGCAGAGCGTCCCGAACATTAGGCCTCATGAGGGTGTCCATTGGTGGGTGGTCCATCGCGGGGTTATCTCAGGTGCGTGCACCAGGACTGGGGTTTGGGATGATGGCTTTCGCCTGGTTGGCATTTCTGCTCTCGTTTCTCATAGGTGACTGCCCATATCGGTGTGGTTGGCTCTGGTAGAGTTGCTTTCCCCAGTTATCAATCACTGGAACCCGCCAAAGCTAAACATGGAGCTCAGCGCTGGAAAATCTTTGGGTCTAGCAGAGAGAAGGATTACCCTCCTTATGTGGCTGTAAGCATAAATAAAGCCCCATTTATATCTAATGGCCTTGTCGTTGACTCGGCTAGAGGGTGTTTTAAGGCAGTCTTCTCTTGTGGAGAGATACATGAAAGGTCGGGTATAGCTTGAATTTTGCGCCCCTAGAATCTAATGGTTGTGCTTGTTCTTGCTTTGGCCATGTTGCGTTCTTTGAGGGTGAAGTCATTTATGTAGTCATTGGTGTTGCTGAATTTGTGTTTGGTTTCAAAGCTCGTTGCGCTCTATCCATTTTTGATTTGAGATGGTGAAGGGAGCTCTCGAGCAAGGAGTTAAGAAGTCCCGTGAGTTGTGAATGCAAGATCTTCTGACCTTTACTTCTGGTAATCCTCTCAACTCTAATATTATGCCTCGACCTCTGTTGTCTAGATCTTCTAATGGTCTGAGGCAACTTGCCAGCATGGACCCTGGGTGTAACAAAGAGTGCATTTGGGAGATGAACATCTAGTGTTCATCCTTTGTATCTTCCAGATCTTCCACTCTGGTGGCAATCGTGTCTTAGATCTTGCCCCTTAGTAGATAAACCTCAGAGCGCCAGGAGTTCTTTTAGGTCTTCTACTAGTGCTTTAAGCTCAGATCTATGTTGGTAGAATGGGATAATATTCTCTCTGTCTGTGCAGTTGGCATCACATAAGGTTCATGTTATTGTGTCCTGTGCCAGAGTATTCTACGATGAGCGCCAGGAAAGCCTCTCGAACGGCGAGGGGGCGGAAGAAGGAGGTTTTCGAATCTCCATGGTCGCCCGAGTATCTTGGCCATGTCGATGGTGGAAGGTAACGTCCCATGCCCGGTTTCTTGGGGCCAGGTGTTTTGTATCCCCTGGGCATGATGGAGGTGTCCCTTAAGTCGGTTGTGGTGCACCAAGTCAGCCTCTTTTAATGTTTATCCGTGTGTCTAGTAGCAGGCTGCGAGGGTTTATTCTTCTCACTGCTTTTGGCTTAGTACGGTGTAATTGGTATTTTTGGTATGTAGGTAGCCTTGATTCCTCCAGAAAGAGGTAAACTGAGAACCCTGATTTCCAGTGGACGCTAAGGTGTCTGGGTGCCTGTTTGAGATTGCCTATGATGGTATGGTCAGCTTAGGCGGGCTTTCAGTGGTAGACTCAGATAGAGATGACAGGGTCTTCTTTATGGAGGGATCAGTGTGAAATGGTCCTGCTATTTGGGGAGATATTATCTGCGGGCACCAGGCGCTCTGTAGCCAGGCAGTCTCTTTGAGATGAGTTATAAAATGGCGGGGTTTCCCGCGCTGAACCGCAAGAGAACGGGATCTGTAATGGCGGCTCCGCTGCTTTATGCGGTCGTAAGAAGTGGCTTAGGGTAGATTGGTGAGGGTGTTTGGGACCCCGCTGCACTTTATGTCTCCTCTGGGCTCTCCGGTATCCTCCGGCCAGGGTTGTTTTACTCACGGTCCCAACAGAAAACCCGGCTAGGCCTCCGAACTCTCCTCTCCAAGCGCTTCCGCACTCCCTTCTCAGCCGTAGCAGTGGCCGACGTGTCTCGGGGTCCGGAGGGCTCCGCTACTCCGTCTGCGTGTGTCAGCTCGGCCCGTCCCGGGATCTCTGCGTTGCTGATCAGGTTCGCTCTAGCTGCCGCGCACTCGCCTCCTTCCTTCCTGCGCGCCCGGAGCAGCAGGCGACCGCCTCACCACGTCTGCCACAGAAATCAGTGCTCCAGCCAAGTCTAAGGTGGGCGCCACCGGTTGGACTCTTTTCCTCAGTCGGTCCGGGATCGATGCAGGTAGTTTTCGCAAGTTTTCTGCCAGAAAGTATGTTGATTAGCCCCTTGTATCTGCGATCTGGTCAGAGAGCTTCTCCACTACGCGTCCATCTTGATCCGTGCCCGGCCACGCCCCCCCTATGTTGGTAATTTTAATTAGGTGAGGGCCCTGGCATCCATCAAGTTCCAATGTGTCGTCTGCCCGGCGGGGCGATGAAGGATGTTAAGGTGAAGAGCAGAGTGATAGATCTCTGGGTTCTCTGGGCTTACACGGTCTTGGGGGATCTGCTTCAGTGGTTTGACAGATTTTTCTGTCTGCTTGGGCTGCCTGTTTCCCCCCCATTTTTTGTAGGTAGCAGTCCATAAAGAGTACACGCAGCAGTGTTAGCGGTTTTCTTATATGGTTTTGTAAATTGAATAATTGCTTGTGTACGTTGCAGCTGATACAGCTAATGATTGCAGAGTTCCAGTATTGAAATTGACCTGCAGAGTAACGGTTTATGGAATAGCATTCTCTGTCAGAAGATGGCAGTGTTGTTTTACTATTACTCTCTGATATCCCCAGCACTCTTCATAATTTTAGGTAGGCTGTTCGCCTATGGTGTATCTAGGGAGGATGGCTTAGTTGATTTGACTTTTAGCAGAATTTTATGTACAAGGTAAACTCTGTCGCGATGGCTGGTACTATATGCCAGCGATTGTGCCCCTCCACCTTCCCCTCCGGTCTCCGGCGTATAGTGTGAGTGTTTCTGGCTCCAAGCTCCCCTCCGGGGTTTAAATATGATTTGCTTGTGTCCAAGCAGCGGCAATTATTTTGGGCACATATAACTGATGGTGGAGTTGAAGCTTAAAATTGCCACCCTATGTGGCAAAAGGGCGCCTAAAGTCCCATTTTAAAGATGCGGGCGTAGTATCACCTCTGCCGCTCGTTCTCTCCCCCGGGATAGCGCACAAGCATCCCCCACAGGAGAAGTCCGGGCCCGGTGCGTGTACTTGCCTGACTATTCTGGTGCCCGTTGAGTAAGCGCGCCACACTCCGTCCGGTTCAAGCTGACGGGTGTGTTGGCCGAATACAGGAGGGGGGTGCTCAGGAGCTCTCGCACCCCGCTCATGTTTTCATGGCGCCGGAACTGGAAGTCCCTGCTTACGCATTTTGAGCGTCTTTTGTTCTTAATGGATTTTACATGTTTGTGTGATGCTACGATTAAGTTAAAAACACATAACCATACAATGATTTAGCATAAGTAAATCACATTATATAACATGTCAAAGGAGCTAATCAAGCACTAAATGTAAATGTACATACAAAGTATAGGAATAGTGTAAGCCATAAAAAGCATTTCTAATAGTGAAAGAATCAATGGTTTTCAAAGTTTAGTTCTAAGGGAAAATGGGCATCAAGGTTCCATATACAGATGGCTTCTCTTAAAGGTGTCTCACCACAGGCTTTCGCAGACATGAGCTTTTTCTCTTACAGTTTAAAATCCAGGGACGTCTCTCCTTCCAGAGGGCGGGTCTTCCCTTATTGAAGAGTAGTGACATCACACCCCATACCTGCTCTTTCCTGAGTCATCATTTTGTGTGAGCAGTGGGAGAGAGAGGATGTCACAGCTCTGCAGGCCTCCTGCAGTCAATTCTCATGCCTGTCTAGGCCCTGCCCTAGGAGGCTGACACTATACGGAACCAAATGTGTTGGATCCTCCCCAATGGGCTATATCCCTACTACTGACGCCAAGCAATTCGGTTTTAGCCTAGTGTCCGTAGGAGCCAGATGATGCTTCGCAGGTGTGCTGAGTTTATTATTTTTGGTTTCTTTTCGGTGGTGCTCAAGCACCCGGCTTTCACCTCTAGGGGGGCGTCAGTCTCTGTTGTTGATCCCCCCCCCCCCCCAGGGCGTCAGGAAGCTGTTAAGTTCTTTAACTGTCCCCACTTGCCTCTTCCGCAGTCAGTTTCTGATTACAGTAGCCCCACCTCTTTGTGTGTTGATACGAGAGGGGTGATCCCGCAGTGCATGAAGACCTTGGCTAGGTAAGTACCCCATCTACCTCCATTTGGAGGTAGTTAGGAGTCTCTGCTTCTTTTCTGGAACTGGCAGGCCTCATGAAATCCGTTTTTCTTCAACCCTTCCAGCGTGGGTTTTTCCAGTAGTGAGGAGTCTTGCGACGCATGGATTTTTTTCTTCCTCGAGTCCCCTGATTGGTAAAGGCAGCAGAGCTTGTTTTGCTCACTGTGCTGCTTATGGACAACCATCGTGGTACCACTGTGTTTCTGCCGTGTTATTGTACGCCCGCACTTGCCACTGTGTACTGGGGTAGGTTTTCCTCCCCCCAAGGCACTGTGGACACTGCTTACTAGCGTTTCCTGTGCCACGGGGCCATTCCAGTGGGCCACAACTTGTAATTTAGTGCCCGGCTTTTGGAGGCATAGGCCGCAACTGTGCCGCACCCTTTCCTGGGCTTGTTCCACTCCCAGGCCTTCCAGTTGATTCCTGGCCCCTCCCAGGACGGCGACGGACCTTTGGCAGCCTGGGCTGGTGTTTAATCCTAATCACTTTTTTGGGGGCAGTTTCAGGCATTGTGCTTGCTGCACGTCTCCTGGCTTCCGTGGAGGACACATCATCTTGGGGTGCTAAATTGGCCTTCTGTGGGCTATTAATCCTTGCCCCCACATCCCCTCCAGCCATGTCCCTGTCCAAGAAAGAAGGATCAAAGGCAGGCCCGGACTGCCTATAGACCAAGGCCCGGGCCACTCGGGCCTCCAGTGTGCCCTGAGTGCCGGCGCATGGCGCAGCTAAAGGGACCACAAAGGTCGCGTACGCGACCGGACCCAGCACCTAGGGGGCTGACAATCCCCCCCCCCCCCCTCGCCACACGGCTGCATGCCCAGCCATGTAGCGATCACGGCACAGCGGCCAAGGCTGAACAGCCAGGATCTTCTGATCCCGGCCGTTCAGCCCCCTGAACGCGGCAACGCGACGTCATTGCGCTGCTTGACCCGCGGCCCGCACTAGGCGCAGGAGAACAGGAAGGTAAGAGTGCCTGGCTAATTACTGGGGGCAGCCCTATCTACCTGGCTAATTACTAGGAGCAGCCCTGTCTAGTTACTGTGATAAAAAAAAAAAAAAACTGTGATCAAGCACAGTACTAAAAGGAAAGAGTCCCTTTTCATAGCCATCGGAGCTCACTGATTGGATGAGTAGGAGGGTGGTGATGGGCACTTGCATTTTAAATCACAAAGGACCAGAGTGTAACACCTGCTCATGACCGATTTGCTGCTGGTCCAAATAGGGGGAAACTTAGTGATTAACATTGTGAAGTTACTCATCTTGCCTTGGATTGTTTAAAGCGCAGAGACTCTTTAATTAAATGTCATTCTTTGCTTTACATTTATATTAGGCCAGTTGATTATGGATCAGGTGTAGAATGAAATTCAGCAGAGCCTTGTTTTTTTTCCATTTATAAAGTTTAGGGATGAAATGTGCAGGAATGGAAACAATAAAAATGTTTTAATTCTGTAAAAAATGAAAGATGTAAGAATGTAAATTTACATAAAATAAAAAGGATTATATAGTTTTTATTTGTGGTTGTATGACCTTTTTAGTGAAATTCAAAAATATACTTCTAATATTTAAAAGATCTTTTAGATGTACCGACCTAGGGTGGATGGGACAACAAGTTTTATAAAATTTACTTTACATATGTTGAAAACATTGTCTTGACCAGATATGGTTTACTGTAGCTCCAGATAATAGATGCAGAAGCTCAACTTGCCTTAATAATTAAAATATTTTTAACCTAAAATGTCTGAGAACAGATTTAAATACGTTTTAAAGGATATTTTAAATCAAGATTATGGTCTCTTGGGGTCAAAGTCCATAATGTACTCCAAGTACACACAATTGAAATATAAATTCTTCCTAGTGTCTGTACTTTTTCCGTTTTCTAGAAAAAATTTTATTGAGTTTAATTTTTTTTTCCTTTATTCTATGCAGCGTGACACGTCAAAAGGATTTAAGAGACAAAATACTCATTCTCCTGTGAACCCTGAAAAGAGAAGAGGTATTGAAGCTCCAGCATTTAACAAAGAGGTAAACCAATTTAATTTGATTAATATTAGATTTAAACTTTAACTACAACTGTACTTTAACAAACTAAAAAGCAATACAAGTTTTGGGATTCTCAGTCTTTTGTATTCTTAACTTACACATCTCCTGATGCCGCCTCCTTACAGTTATTGATTTACAGAATTTGTGACTACACTACCTACCTATACTTGTTATGTATAAAATGTCTTTGGTCCCCAATAATGAAAGTGTTTTCTTTAAACCCTCTGGTGGGTGTTAACAGTATTGTATTAGATTGTATTACATCATGTAATACAGTAAAATTCTTTGTGCAGTAGATCCATTTTGAAGTTTAAATGAGATCCTAGTAGCTCTTTTTCAATCCTAACACCAATTGAATGACTTCAATCACTTTTAACTATAAGGGCTGCACGTATCTGGAATGTCAGGATATATACCACCTTGTCATGATTTTATCAATTAGCTTGGGTGCTTTGGAGTCAGAGGTTTTGTGCACTAAGAAGAATGTCTTATCCCTGTCTTCACTGGATATTGGTTTTGGTAGTTCTTGCTCCCAACGTTTTTGGAAGTTGTTTATCCCCATCAGGCAGTTCATAAGCCGTGGAGTTTAGAGACCAAGGATCACATGTATGAAAATTGTCTAGGTCTAAAATCCACTTTGTTGCCCACAGCAACTAATCAAAGCGCCCCTCTAATTTTTCCAGAGCATGAAATGAAAGGGGCACTCTGATTGGTTGCTGTGGGCAACAAAGTGAGTTTTACATCTGAAATGGTAACATCAGTAGTTTACGGACATGTTTCCACGTTGCAATCGTGTCTTTGAGCAGAAGCCCCTGACCCCAGGAGGGATTAGTGAATGTTTTGTATGTAGGAGAGCCTGAGGGTGCCACGGGTACATCAAACCTCTTTCCAGGTCAAAACTGCTCGTCTCTCCCATCCAATCCAAGACATGTCTAGTGAGGCACGCCAGATTATTGAAGCGGACATTCGGGAGGTTTAAGCCACCTAGGTTCACAGGAAGCATCAATTTATTGAGAGCTATACGAGGTCTCCGTCCTGCCCAAATAAAACGAGTGAAGGATGTCGTTGTGACGCAGTAGCAAGAGGAGGGTTTGGAGGGGGTATAGGAGTTTTGGAAAACATACCATTTTAATGGCATGACACCTGCCCGCTAGAGAAAGGGGGGAGGCCCTGCCATCTACATAGGTCATCAGATATCTTTTTTTTATCAGAGGGGGAAAGTTCAAATTGTATATAGTGTTTGGAGTTTTTTCCAATTTTTATACCCAAATATGTAATGTGGGAAAACGCCGGCATAATATCTAATCCCATATCACGCCAAGCGGCCTTTGGAAGGTATCTCCAGGAGTTCACCCTTAGAGGCGTTAACTTTGTACTCAAAGTACCTTCCGAAATCCTCCAGGAAAGTGAAAATCCTTGGAAGGTGTCTAACCGGGCTAGAAAGAGAAGGAGGTCATCCGCAAAGAGGGCTATTTTTATCTGGCCACGGCCAACATTGATACCAGCGAAAAGATCTGAATCCTCCAGATAGCGTGCTAGGGGCTCTAAGGCGATGTCAAATAATAGGGGTGAGAGGGGGCAGCCCTTGCGAGTACCCTTGTGGAGGGAAAAGCGTTGTGAGAGTTATCCTGGGGTGTGCACCTGAGCAGTTGGGTTGCTATAAATAGCGGAAAGTAAGAAGAATATCTGAGGTCTTGTTTCTGAGATCTTGGGCGATTTGTCAAGCGTTGAAGAAAGCCGTGATGGCAGAGCAGAGCACGTAATTCTGGATGAGCTTCTCCTGCATTCAATGCATCCTCAGCAGGAAGCAAGTTATTTACGGGAGATATACCATGGAATTCTGGTAGTATACGGTTAGGATCTGCAATCTGGGGGCTTAAAGGGGATTTATCGTTTGAGCTACTCCTGCTGTTCTGCTCTCAGATTCAGTTTGAAATCCAGGGGCGTGTCTCTCTTGTCAGCAGGCGTGTCTCCCCTCCCACGAGGCGTGTCTCCCCTCACTGAAGAAATGTGACATCATCATTTTGTTTGAAGCAGGGGATGCTGAGGGTTGTCTGGATATAACAGCTCTGTAGCCTCCTGTATGCTTATGTCTGCAGCCTTGAGGCTCCACAAGCTGCAGCAAGCACCTATTATAGCTATTATATCTCTTAGTTTACACTGAAAGCCAGCTTCTAGTGGTATTCAACCAAATTGTACTGACAACAGGCAGAGACCTTTACTCAACTACAAGGACAAATGTCAGCTTCAAATAAAGATCTCTGCTTGCTGTCAGTGACATGTGAGTGAAAACTGGGGGGAGAAGCAAATCAGCTTTGAGAGAAGAAACTGCTCAGCCTGTAACTGACTTGGGCTGATGGTGTAGCGGTACAGTGTTGGTTTTACAACGAAGGGGTTTGGAGTTCTAGTCCCCTCACAGGGTATATTTCCCCCCCCCCCTACACATATGTAGAGAGACCTAAAATATATATGTCAATCTCTATAATGATATATATACACATACATAGCACCCCTATATCATGTCTCATCCCCGAGAGTATATGCATTGTATCACATATGTTGGAAGTGCTTGGTGTGACTGTGAGGATGGGACACTATAGAGGGGAGCTTTCTGTGTGTGTGTGTGTGTGTGTGTGTGTGTGTGTGTGTGTGTATATATATATATATATAAATAAAATTATATATGTCTACACATATATTTTCATATCTTTACATGTGTACAATTTATAAAAGAAAAAAAAAACTATGGGGCTTGAACTCCCAACCTCTGTTTTGCCAAGCTGATCACCTAAGCACTGCACTAACACAAGCAGCTCATCCAGACACAGTGTTGAATCCTTATGTTATACACTACAGGTGATGACGTCTTAAGGAGGCGGGGCTTGCATTCGATCTCAGGAACAGAACGCCTTCTTTTCAAAGTAGCAGCTTAAGGACTGAACCTGTGAGGAGGTGAATCAACCTCTTGGCAAAAGCCCTTTAAACAGGCAGTAATTGCCCAGATCCTTCCCCCTAGAGCTGAGATGTACATAGCCAGGGGCCTTGCTAGGGTCCTAAAACATCCGGGGCCCGTGCCCTCTGTGTTACATTTTGCTCAGTCGGGTGGAGTTCACACAGTATTTTCATACCATATCGTGAGCAGCTACATGTATTTTTTACAGATAAAAAAGTACGTTATTGTCACTAATTTTCTGCAAATTTCAATACATCCTGTCCATCTTCTCAGCACTACTTTGTAAAAGAAGTCAGCACTGACAAAATTGCCTATTCAAAACCACTCATTTCTGTATAATAGTCAGGGGCGTAACTATAGAAGCCAGTGCCCCAAAGCAAACTTTTGGATGGGGCACCCCCCCCCCCCCCGCGCCCACCTCCCTGGCCACGACCATGTACCAAGACATGTTGTTACGTAATGTAGATAATACAAGGGGCAAATACCTCACCTTACATATCACCATCATACTGCTACCAAACAAATCCACTATACCAAAACCAATATTATCAATAACCCTATTACATATGGACTTGATTATACCTCCAGAACATGACCACAGTGACTGAATAATACCCCTATACTACTACTGATCAGTACACAAAGACCAATAGTACCGCCATATAGTGACCATTTAGTGGTAGACACCAGTGTACTCAGGCTCTGCAGACTGTATATAACAGCCATACAGTGACCACATAGTGGTAGACACCAGTGTACACAGGCTCTGTAGACATATAAGTGATTACAGTGTAGTTACATCTTGTGACTCACAGGTGACGTTTCTCTGACAAGTCGTTGACTTTCCCTTTTGTTCTGCATCCGGTCCAGACCGCCATGATGACTGCTCCCGGCCACTTGTCCCTGCAGATTTAGACACAAAAATCTTAGAATCCTGACTTTTCCAGCACCTGCCCCCCTGGCTATATGGGGTCCATTTAGGCAGGCAGGGTAGACAGGGGTTAGGTGGGCTATAGGGGCCATATAAGTAGGGTTTAGGTAGCTAAAGGGGCCCCATATAAGTAGACAGGCAGGCTTTGGGGGCTATATAGGTAGGCAAGCTTTAGGGGGCTATATAGGCAGGCTGAGGGGGGCTATCTAGGCAGGCTGGGAGGGGCTATCTAGGCAGGCTGGGGGGGCTATCTAGGCAAGCTGGGAGGGCTATCTAGGCAAGCTGGGGGGTATATAGGCAGGCTTAGAGGGTATATAGGCAGGCTTAGAGGGTATACAGGCAGGCTTAGGGGGTATACAGACAGGTTTAGGGGGTATACAGGCAGGCTTAGGGGTATACAGGCAGGCTTAGGGGGTGTATAGGGAGGCTTAGGGGGTGTATAGGGAGGCTTAGGGGGTATACAGGCAGGCTTAGGGGGTGTATAGGGAGGCTTAGGGGGTATACAGGCAGGCTTAGGGGGTGTATAGGCAGGCTTAGGGGTATACAGGCAGGCTTAGGGGGTGTATAGGCAGGCTAGGGGGTGTATAGGGAGGCTTAGGGATATACAGGCAGGCTTAAGGAGTGTATAGGCAGGCTTAGGGGGTGTATAGGCAGGCTAGGGGCTGTATAGGCAGCTCTGCTACCTCCCTGTAGCGCTGCCTCTGAACGCTCGGGCTCGGGCCCCTCAGCTCCCTGCCCACCGCAGTGAACTAGTATGTTCACTGCCGGCGGGCCAAGGAGCAGCATTACCAGGTTAGCGGATGCATTAGCAGCTGCCCCGGGCGCGGGCCCCCCTGAGCGCACAGACCCCGGAGCAACTGCTACCCCGGTAGTTACGCCCCTGATAATAATGTAATACCTCTAAATAATACGACTAACAGATAATACACCCATACATGGTGTAGATATACCACATATATTTCCGTCATACTGTTACTATAACAATACCATAAATACCAAGACCAAAAATTCCTAATGCTTAAATAATACTGCCAAACTATGACCACACGCGAGCACCACATAGTGTCTACCATATGTACACGGACGGGCTCTGCAGACATATAAGTGATTATAGTGTAGATCATGTCCCTCCATATTAAGGTAGCCAGCTGTATACACTGCCCCTCAGGAAGCTGTATATCACTGCCCCTCAGGAAGCTGTATATCACTGCCCCTCAGGAAGCTGTATATACCTCCCCTCAGGAAGCTGTATATACCTCCCCTCAGGAAGCTCAGAAGCTGTATATACTGCCCCTCAGGAAGCTGTATATACTGCCCCTCAGGAAGCTGTATATCCCTGCCCCTCAGGAAGCTGTATATCCCTGCCCCTCAGCCATCTGTATATACCTCCCCTCAGGAAGCTGTATATACCTCCCCTCAGGAAGCTGTATATACCTCCCCTCAGGAAGCTGTATATACCTCCCCTCAGGATGCTGGATATACCTCCCCTCAGGAAGCTGTATATACCTCCCCTCAGGAAGCTGTATATACCTCCCCTCAGGAAGCTGTATATACCGCCCCTCAGGAAGCTGTATATACCTCCCCTCAAGAAGCTGTATATACCGCCCCTCAGGAAGCTGTATATCCCTGCCCCTCAGGAAGCTGTATATACCTCCCCTCAGGAAGCTGTATATACCTCCCCTCAGGAAGCTGTATAAACTGCCCCTCAGGAAGCTGTATACTACTCCCTCAGGAAGCTGTATATACCGCCCCTCAAGAAGCTGTATAAACTGCCCCTCAGGAAGCTGTATCTATTGCACCTCAGGAAGCTGTATATACTGCCTCTCCCAGGTAGCTGTATATACTGCCCCTCCCACGTAGCTGTATATACTGCCCCTCCCGGGTAGCTGTATATAATGCCCCACCCGTGTAGCTGTTTTTTATGGCCCCACCCTGGTAGCTGTATATACTGCCCCACCCGGGTAGCTGTATATACTGCCCCACCCGGGTAGCTGTATATACTGCCCCTCCCAGGTAGCTGTATATACTGCCCCTCCCAGGTAGCTGTGTATACTGCCCCTCCCAGGTAGCTGTGTATACTGCCCCTCCCAGGTAGCTGTATACACTGCCCCTCAGGAAGCTGTATATATCTACTGCTGAACCATGATTGAGCTGATCAATGTAACTGTAGACTGTCAGCTCTGTGGGTCAGGCAGAGCTGACAGTTACTCTACATGTTAATCAGAACTTTTCTCCAGCCTGTACACAGTTAATACCTGGAGTAGCTGCGGCTGCTCTGCGGGCACTCACTGACTGGAGGAGGAGGAGCCAACACTCGGAGCTCGCTGCAGCCTGGCTCCTCCTCCTTCCCCTCTTCTACAGGAAGCTGCCGGCAGCTCAGAAAGATGTGCTGCCCGGCTCCGGACCCTGCACAGCAGCCAGCACGGAGCCCCGCCGGCGGCAGCAGCAGACAGAAACAGTACATATAGTAGTCGCCCGCACCGCTTGAACAACAATGCAGCACCGCACTACTATAGGGAATGAGGGCCGGCCAAGGAAGGATAGATTCGGGGCAGCAGGCAGTACATCCGGGGCATGAGCCCCGAATAATACTGCCTAGCGACGCCCCTGGAGCCAGTAGACTCTGGTTTCACTATCGATTTTAACAGCTCAGAGGGGAGTAAACACAGAGTGTGCAGGCAGCCAATCACAGCTCAGGGGGAGTGGCCATGACGTTTCCTGTCTAGGGGCATATCCCAACAGGCTGAATGAAATGTCAGCCAGCCAATCACAGTGCAGGGGGTGTGTCTAGGGCACAGGATTCGACCAGGGGGCATTCTGACCAGCAACAGCAGAAATAGAAGACAGATTTACAGCGAAGCTGATATCTGCTAAACCAAGTGACAGAGGTAATGCAACCCAATTACAAAAGTGCTTATTTTTACTGTCCCCATAATCTGAGATATGATCTTTGTAACTATAAAACCCCTGTAAAGGAGGTCTCAGTGGTCTACCGTTCCTGTTAGGGGAACATGAAGTAGAGATCCATGATGCTTTATATGCAGTAGGGCCAGTGGCTAGCTGCTTGGTGACAGTTGGGCCTGTAATCGGGTCATGAGGAGCAGAAAGGTTTGAGATATACCGTGTTTACTCTCATGGGATTTATCCTGAAGAAACCTGCCGCTAACCTGTGATACATGTGTTATTGTTCCAACTGGTGATCCAGTAGTGGAAAGAAGCCCGCTGATACCCTTAGGAGGTTACTGTGCCATTGCTTATGGGCCCTGCAGTAGCCCAGTTAATTGAGGAGTTCATTTGGGTTTGGGGAGACATTACTGCCTGTAGGATGTTGTATTGGCAGCAAAGTGCAGGCCATGGATGATTGCCCCAAGTCTGTCCGTGAGCTAGGTGTCTTACAGGTGCTTCTCAATAAATTGGAATATCATCTACTGTATTTTTCATGATTTGTAGAAATCTATTTTGGATATTTTGGATTGCAAACTCTATTTGGGAATTTTTCACTGTTTTGTGTGTCATGTTTTCTTGTCTCCCCCTGTCTTGTTTGTCTTATTGTTTATTCAGTTTCTGTGTTCAGTTAGCCGTCTGTTGGACTTTTCTTATTTGGCCATTAGGACGGTGCTAGCAGTTAGTATTTTATTACTGTGTCCTATTTATATTATCTGTTCTGTGTTGTACACTGATTTTACTGCTATGTCGGTAACCTTATGGTTATTAAACCAGGTATTGGAATTTTCCAGCAGGACTTGGCACCAGTCCACATTGCAAAAAAGTAACATCTCCAAAAAGCTTCTCAGCAGAGTTAAGCATGAAATGGATATGTCTGTGTATGGTGGCTCTTGAAGAACTGACTCCAGCAGCAGTCCACTCTTTGTGAATCTCCCCCAAATTTTTGAATGGCCTTTTCCTAACAATCTTATCCAGGCTGTGATTATCCCAGTTGCTTGTACACCTTTTCCTTCCACTCAACTTTCTGTGAACAGCCAGCTCCTTTTATAGTGACCTTTTGTGGCTTATCCTTCTTGTGAAGTGTGTCAATGACTGCCTTCTGGACATCTGACAAGTCATCAGTCTTCCCCATGATTGTGTCGCTTACTGAACCGGACTAAGGGACCTTTAAAATGCTTAGGAAGTATTTGCTGGTGTTTTAGGTTAATCTTTTTTCTGAGATAATGACTTTTCGGTTTTCCTTGGCTGTAGATAATCATCAAGTTTAACATAAACACTTGGAAAATTTCCGTCTGTTTGTAATGACTTTATAGTATTAGTTTCACTTTTTGAATTGAATTACTGAAGTCTCACTACGTCGTTTCAGGAGCAGGTTCTAACGGGTGATACACCAATTTAGGAGGAGTATTAATTTAGGTCAGGGAACAAACATATCTAGTCCAGCCCTCAACTTGTTATTTGGCCGCCAGAGGCTCTGCTCTAGAGTGAAATGAGATATGGGCAATAGGTGGAGATTGGATGATCACACTGAAAATAAAGAGGTAGGGGGCGGGCTTGTTGATATGTGTTTTTGTGTTTTTGCCTTATCTGAGCCTGATACCGTGAATTGTTCAACATATCTCTGTGAATTGGGCTTTTCCTCACCGTGATAAACTAATGCCAAAAACGAGCCATGACATGTAGCCAGACTGGTCATGGTGATAAGATCTGTTAAAACCTATGACCAATTAGAACCGGTTACTAAATCCTGATGACAAATACATGAAAAGAAGATAGTTGTTGTTTATGAACCAGACGTAGGGCTCAGACTGGTTTTTGTTTAAATTGTTTTATTTGTATAAATAAAAAAGAGGCATTTAGAGTACACGTAAAGTTCAGAACACTGATTTCTTGAAAGTCCACTTGTAAATTGTATTATGTTAGATGCAAACTTAACATCTTCTGCGAGGAGCCCTTTACTGTAGGTGATTCTTGTCAGGGGGAGAGGGGAAGGAGTTGAACACTGACCGCTTATTGTATGCAGAGCTCCAGGAGAAGAACGCTGTGAGCTTTGATCTTCTGCACTCAGTGTGTCAGCATGATGACAGCTGTCGGCAGAGGATTGTGAAGACTAGAGGTATTGTGAGTAGGAACTAGAGGTGGCCCGTATTGAGAAATTGCCTGAAGATGCATAGGAGTCTGGTGTCTTCTCCTTCCCCGTGTCACTGAAGGGGGGGAAATTAGCGCTGATGGTGCTGATGCACAGGAAAGCCGAGTGTCACTGTCAAAGTCCATTAGTGGGGAGAAAACGTTGGAGATGGATATATCGCCCACAGATGGTGTTTTGGGGATCTTGGATCCTTTTTGGCTCATCTAGGTCCCTTTATTTGGTATAAAAGGCTAGTCCGTTAAGGAGCTCAGGGGATGCACGTCTTCTTCCTCACAGGGCAAGCCACTGCCACCAAACTTTTACGAATGCTGCAATACCTATTATGTGTACTTTTTTTTAGGTGCCAAAAGTTTTTTTTTTTTTTTTTTTTAGCATAATTGAAAAAAAAAAAAAAAAAAAAAACGTTTTATTTTTACAATTATAATTTTTTGGGCAAAAAGCAAATTAAGTCGCCACTGCCTTAGGGGAGGTAGCTTTGGCCCTTCATCCTTGGAAAAAGACAGCCACGCGGTGTGCAGAGCAGGGGCAAAATCGCCCAACAGAAAGGAATTATAGTGAGGTATAATATTGAACCAATGATACAGCAGTCCAAATCCAAATGTGCCCGAGCAATAAAAGTCTGAAACTTTTTCATCTCATTAAAAAAAGCCAGCATCCAGATTGTAAATAGAGATATAAGGTTTCATACCATGACATGTTTGACACACGAAACGCGTCGGCATGTATCTCTATTTGCAATGTGGATGCTGGCTTTTTTAATGGGAAGAAATAAAGATTTGGAATTTTATTGCTTTGGGCACTTTTCGATATTGGTTGCGTATCATCGTTTCCATCTATACCTCAGTTGTTCTACGTCTACTCTGGGCGGGATACTCGCAGCAACGTTTACATCAGCTGCTGATTTTCTGGTGAGCTGGCGTTTTTTTATTTTTTCTATAGTGGTCAAGTACTGTAGATGGAAATGGAAGCTCTGGGACTTTAAGCCAGAAAGGCATAATGGAATGACAGCAGCTGTGCAAGCGCTTATCCGGGCGGTCAGAAACTCCCTTCATGTTAGGAACACAGCAGACAGCAGCGTTTGGCATCCACAAACTGGATGAGTAAGGAACAACAGACAGCTTAATACCCTTTTCCTGAGGTAATCAGTGGCAAAGTGGTCAGCGGTTCCATTGGTTGATACCGCAGTCTCACAATGACCTCGACCATTCCAATGTCGGATAAGGCAGCCACACAGACATGCGTCTATACGTATTTTGTAAAACCGTTTTTGGGGCTTTTTGCATCATCCTGGGTCATTAAGGCTTGCACAGCTTGGACCAAACAGCTGCAATAAGGGTGAAAGTCTTGGGCCTCTACGAAGGACCTCTTAGAACACACTTTCCCAACTCATGGTACTGCTAAATTTCTTTTTAAAGTTTCTCTTGAGTCAGCCCGTTTGGCGGCTGTGGTTAAAATCTTGGTCATGTTATCCTGCCTCCAAAACAACCACTTCTTCTTTGGTGGTAAACTGGTTTGGATATGGTTGGAAGTGATAATTTCAGAGCAGGGGTGCCAATTGGGTGCCAATTAGGAAACCCCCCCCCCCTCCCCCAGCACATAGATGCTGCAGTTAACAGTGGTCATTGCACTAAGTGGTTAAACAGCTTCGCCTTTAAAGCTGGCTAGTATCAGACACTACCTCCTGCTTTATAAAGCATCGGACGGCAAAATCCCTTCCGTTTCTCATCTACTCCCCTCAAAGAGCTGAGTAGTGTATGGATTGTAGTGTATGGATTGTAGTGTATGGATTGTAGTGTATGGATTGTATACCTTGTATACCTTGTAGTGTATGGATTTATGGAATCTTTCAGCCTTTCTGTAAATTTTAACACGGACTAATCTGCTCTCGAGAAAAGTCATTTAGAAAGAAAAGAACCACAGTTTTAGTAGTCTGTGAAGATCTTGGTAACAGAACAAAACTGTCAACATATCACTATGACATGTCAAGTTTTAGAAATGGTGGTTATCCTTTTAAACAAATGACTTTGTCTCCTTTAAATATTATTAAGTTCATGCTGGAGTTTCTCAGCAGAATTTAGGTTAAATAACTTTGGGGTCAATTAATTTTTGCCAGTGCTAATTGACTTGTTCATTCAAAATAGGAAATCACCATTTAAACACTGTATTTTTTAATTATTTGGGTTGTGCCAATTCCTACTTTAAAGGCTGTTTTTTCTGAAACAAGTGTTTGTCCTTAGATGGCAGAATCATCCACGTTGTCAGCATCTTCGTGTTAAAATCTAGTGATATGGGGATACTTGCTTATTTATAGGAGTCAACACTGAGAGTTTTCAACCATGCAAGCTATCTGATGTGTACAAATGTCATAACAGAAAATAAAACGTTTGTGATGTATTTTTTTTTTCTTTTTTTAGGTGTTGGATAAAATAGAAAAAAGTAATTCTGGACCAGATGAAGTTTATATTGCGGGTATGAGCAGTACCCCTGGAATTACACTAGCAACAGCTTCAGCAACTACACCCGACCAGTCATTTGCAGAAGGAGCAGAAATTTACTTTGATGTCTGTAAGCATCTGGAAAATGGATTTGATAAAAATGCAGAAGATGTAAAGAATTTTAGCAGTGAGGAAGATGAAGAGGAAACTACCATTCATGAATCATCCAGCATTCTTCCACCGTCTGTGTTGGATCAAGCCAGTGTGATTGCTGAGCGATTCATTAGTAATCTCTCGAGGAGAAGCAGTTTGGCCTTGGAGGATGGAACAGTCACTGGCTATATTTCTCCAAGACTTTTAAGCAGAAGTGATAGCTTAGTAAACCTAGATGCCATGGAAAAAAGTCACATGTCCTCTGATTTTCTGCAATGTCATCAAGTTGTTTTGCCGAATTGTGAAATGACTTGTGCCGAGAAGTCACTTAGTAAGGTAATTCTGTTGAAAGTGTGTTGGAAGAAAATGACAGGCTGATTTGTAAACAAAGAGAGTCAATACTTTCTTTTCAAGACAGACAACTTATCGACAAGATAAAAACTTATTATGAGCAGGCTGAGCATCAGGATGCATCATTTAGCATCAAACGCAGAGAAAGCTTAACATACATTCCTGCTGGAGTAGTTAAAAACTCTGTGTTTAAGATTAACAGTCTTCCAAAATATAATAACCAGAGTTCTACTTTAAGACACAGAATTGAACTGTCCTCCACTAGTAATTTCTGTGGAAATAGGCAGAACACCACAAATGTAGATACACCCTATTTTGTAGAAGAAGGTGGAGCAGACGACTTAAATCAAAATAGACAACTCCCTGAAACATCTTGTAAGAATGAAGTCTTCGAGATGCAGATTCCAGTTTCTGATGAAACATTTAAATGTTCATCAGAAAAGATCAAAGTATGGGAAGAAATAGAGAAAAAAGAATGTAAAAATCTAAACAGCAGCTCTATTAGCCAATGTGCAAAACCACCAATAGCCATAGAAAACACCATGGATCCTCATGAACCGCTAATAGTATTCGAAGAGAGTGATTTTAGTACTAGCAAAGAATACCAGAATTATACATCTGCTTTACCTCCTGAACAGCCAGGACATCCATGCAATACTGGGAGTTTTGGTGATCAGTATTACAAATCCCCTAAGAAGGGTCTTTCGACATTTATGGAGCTTGCCACCTATATGGATGTAAATTTGTCAGATAACATGAAAAACAGAGTCTATCAACTAGCCAGACAATACAGCCAAAGGATTAAATACAGTAAACCAGTCACTTACAGGTATCTGAGGGAAATAGAAGATGAAATGAGAAGGGGCAGTCTTCCTTCCGTAAAAGAGGAAAAAAGTGAAGAAAAATGTAAGTATTCTTTGGTTGTTATAAAACATTTGTTTAGGCACAAACATGTTTCTATTTTAAATACAATTTATTAATTAGTTTACCTCACAAGAAACCTGATTTATGAAGTATTTACTAAAGCATGTCCATGTTTAAAAACAACTCCATGTCTGCTATGCTCAGTGGCCCATCAGTGGTTTCTCACATTCCCCTGTGGGCCAGTCTGAGCCTGGACTGTTTTAGAGGGAACAAAGTATTTATTAAAGCAGACATGTCGGGAGATGTCACAGGTCCTAAGTAGTTTATTTAACTCCCTATGTAGTTTCTGAGGGTAGTTCACTACAAATTCACTGATTTAAATTAATACGGCTAGGTTAACACTACATCTTTGGTTCCGTTGCTGGTATCTGTTAGGATACCATGAAAAACTGTATCTCCACCTATGGCAGAGACCCAGAAAACAAAGGGCGAACATGGTCTTCTTTGGACTACTTTTTTTTTTTTTTTTTTTTTAAATTTTCTGAACTTGCACGCTTCATATGCTAGACACAATAGCTTGGTGTCTCACTCTCTTGTGTCCGGCACATAAAAATAAGTTTGACAAACAGAAAATATAGTCCAAGTAAGACTGCATTTGCTGTTTTCTGTAGTTCCACTGCAGTATGGGTTACTATTTTTAATAGCTGGCACCCAAGTTATGCTGGATCTTTGTTGCAGGGTTTTTTTTTTTTTTTTATCTAGGACGGCAAACCACAAACAACAAAATGAAACACATTAGGTGGACATATTAAATTATGTGCATTTGCTGCATTTAAAATTCTACAGGCTTCAACACAGGAATTCTTACTATTTCTTGGTTGGTCCTGTGCATGTGCAAAGTGTATTCCATTGATTTGCAATTCGTATTTAAAAGTTTCATTGCTTTAACAATAAGAATAAAGAATAAGAATAAAATATATCCTTACTTAAATATAGAAGTCTTACTCTCTTTATAATTCATGTTCCTTAAAAAAGGGCATACATACTGATCAAAATGCAATTTAGAAATAAAATATATTAATACATACGGTATATAAATAAAAAAAATAAAAATAAGTATGTGTGAAAACTGAAAATAAAATTAAAAGATCTTTAAAATAATGTGTTTAACAAAGTAAATTTTATATATATAATTTACTTTGTTAAACACATTATTTTAAAACATTTTTAATTTTAGTTTCAGTTTTCACTTTGGCCACTAAGCCTTAAACTACATAGCTCCTGTTCAGACCCCTATGCCTATGTAGATGCAGTAAAGCATATCTTTAATTGCTGTTAAAAGCAGCTTGGGCAAAATGGCTTCCCCCATAATCATATACAGAAAACAGGATTTAAAAAAAAAAAAAAAAAATCCACAATAGAAAAAAACAGCTTAAATTAAATGAATATGTATCGGTCACTTGTTTTAATTAGTAAACACTGTTGATACATTCATGATCATAACATGGCCTGTTTTTAAATGGAGTTTGTTAAAGGTATTCATGTTTTTTTTTTGCCTTATTTTTATTGCAATATCTATATGCTATATCTATATACATGGAAGCTTTTCACACTGACGGCAAGATATTATTTTGTTATCTGAGGTAAGACTTTAAAGAATCAAAACACTTCTATTAGTGTTAAACTGGTTAAACTGGATCCACCATTGACAATTTACCCAACTCACCGCCTCCTCTTGCTGCTGGAAAGTGACCTCTGTACATTTAACATAATCTGCACAGAAACCTCTCCCATAGAATCCAATAAGTAATCTCCAGACTATGCATTACAGCAGCCACATAAACTGTGCAGATAAAGAAAGGTAGCTGCCCTCATAATGATTAAATTTTTTGTAGTTTTTCATTTTAATTGTCTTTAAAAAAAAATTTAAGTTATTTATATTAATGGATGTAATTTTTTTTCGTTTAAGGTAAACTGAAGACATCAACATCGTTTCCTATCTATGATCAAATTCCATTGCAAGAACACAGCCCAACAACCCCAGCACACAACTCACACAGTGAGAAATCCACCAAACGCCTCTCTTTCAGTTCTCTCGAAAGCCCTAATGAATCGTCTCCATTCAAGTCTGATTGCAGAAGCCCCTTGAGTCCTCTCAAAACAGAAAAATTCCATTGGCCGGATGTGAGGGAATTGAGATCTAGATATGTAAGAACAGCTGTGACTAGCAAAGACCTTTCCGTTAACAGAGCCAGTCAGTTCCAGATAAAATGATGGACCACAATATACAAAATTTGGCAGAAACACACAACAAAGATTATAATATTCCATACAAAAATAGCATACAACATTCAGATAGTTTGATTAACGTATCAGAAGAAATCCCGTTATTTAGTAAAACAGACATTCAAACTCCGAATACGATTTTATCTACAAAGACCTATGGGTACTCTGGTCAAACCATACGTGACTGTTACTATGTTAGTGCAGAAGCACCCATAGAAAATAACAAAAAATTATTTATTATGGAGAAGATCCCACCTGCCTGTGATATAGATGACACATATGTACACATTAGATCGCCTACTACCAGAGAAAAGATTTCAATAAAAGCTGTGATAGAACGATGCAAAGCTTATCAGGATTCTGAAGAATACAAAATGAGGGAAGATCTTTTTAACTTGGAAGGTTCAACAGACATTACACATGAACAACTAAAAGTCCAAACCACTAGCGATATTGTTCAACAAAACAGAGTCAAAAACTTAAGGGATAAGTTCCAGACTTTAAATTCAAAAGTTAGCAAACATTCTGAATTGAATTAAGAATTTTTATAGACCAATCTGTATCCATCATTCTGCGCTTGTTTTCATACAAGGTGATGAATTCTACATTGGGAGTGAACGATCCCTTACCCTCAAAAAATTTGGCCATTTGTTGCCAGCAGATCCCCTGTTTTTATGAGCGTTTGCTGCCCGCTAATGAGCGTTTTTATGCTTTGCATTAACTATTTAAACAGGTTTGTCCGTGATAAAGTGACATGTCTACAAATGCTAATGACTGAGTACTTAGAACTAATGACTGAGAACATTTTTTGGATTGTTCATGCCCAATCTTTGGCCTAAGTGGGTCTTAAGGAAAATTGTCTATTATATTGTCTTTATTAAGAGTTAAGCAAGTTCTCACACATGGTTTTTTTTAACTACTATTTATAGAAGGACTTAAACATTTTAATGATAAAATGAGCATTATATATATATCTTTGTATATTTGTTTTATTAATCATTTCTGGTTTTCTGCAGTCATCGGATGTATTATTTACAATAAATATCACACTGCTAAAGATACATGAAAAACATTTTTTGTTATTAACATTTTTTTGGTCAAGCTACAGTTTAAAAGCAATCGTTGGAGACAAAAATTTCTGCAACTTTCACTGAAACTTCTGCACCTGTCCACAGGTATTTTGTCCCACTCTTCGTCACAGATTTGAACATGCCTTCTACAGACCGCATGTTTCAGCTCCTTCCTCAGATGTCTAATAGAATTTCGGTCAGGGCTCATAGAAGAACACTTCAATGCTTTGCCATTCTTAGATTTTTTTATCTATGCGTTATGGGTCATTTTCATGTTGGAGGACCAATGATCTGCAACTGAGAAAAAGCTTTCTGACACTTGGCACCACATGTTGCTCCAGAATGCCTTGATAGTCTTGATATTTCATTGTATCCTGTACAGATTCTAAATGCCCTGTGCCAGATCCAAAGCAACCCTAAAACATAACCAAGCATAAAAAAGTGTTATGGTCTTTCTATGCTTCATTTTTATATATGTTCTTAGGCCCGATGTAACTTGCCAAAATGCTAGTTTTGTCTCACTTGTCTAAAGGACATTCTAACAACCTTTGTGGCTTGTCAATATGCATTTCAGCATATTCCAATTTCACATTCTTTTGATTTTGTTTCATTTTCAGTCGTATTCTCATTACACTTTGGCACAGGCGGCGACATAGGATGCGCTCTGACACTGATGTACCTTGAATTTGGAGTTCTTTGGTTACTATTTATTTTACCCATCTTGGTTATGTTTCGGAGTATGTATGTAACTAGAACAATGAACTTTTGGGCTCGGAATAATTCGCAGCAGGGAAACTAGTACATGAAACTGATTTCTTTTTATAGATGCTTTGCTATCTGTGTCTTCTGCAATAGCTGGAAGAATCAACTTTTGGGCACGGAATCAAATTTGCAACAACAGTATTTGAAGGAGTTTTCTTTTTACAGCAGATTTGCCACCTGTTCAGAATGTGAAGACCACTGCGTTTTCTAGCAGCTTTGCAATTTGTGTCTTCTGCACCCCCCAATCTGGAAGAATGAACTTTATGGCACTCAGTAACATTCGCAGCAAGAAACCAGTATATACTTTTTCTAGCAGCTTTACAATTTGTGTCTTCTGCACCAGCTTTACCCCTAAAATCTGGAAGAATTAACTTTCAGGCACGGAATAAAATTTGCTGCAAGAAACAGCGATTTCCTTTTATAGCAGATGTGCCAACTGTGTCTATTACATCAGCTGTACCACAAAACTGCAAAAATTCACAGCAAGAAACATGAAAGTGATTCCTTTTTCTTGGAGCAGATTTGGGGGTCCAGAAGACGCAAATAGCAAATCTGCTAGAAAAAATAAATTGCCTTCATATACTTAGATTCCATGCCCAAAAGTTGATTGCTCCAGATTTGGGGGTACAGCTAGGGCAGAAGAAACAGATGGCAAAGGTACAAGAAATAATAATCGCCTTCATATATTAGTTTCCCTGCTGCGAATGCTTTTGAGTGTCAAAAAGTTCATTGTTCCAGAATTTCTGCTAGTGCAGAAGACAGAGTATCAAAGATTCTCGGAAAAGAAATTGTATTCATATGCTTGCTTGCTTCAAATTTGATTCGTTGGGAGACTATACAGCCGCTCACCTTCCATGCATGAGGGGGCGACTGCATCCAGTCTCCTGTACTGTTGGGCAAAAAAACTATTTTCACATACTGGAAAAATATCAAATATGAGGTTAACATAATGGCCACTATATTGTAAGCCTGCAAGCCCCTTCACGGCTCCTCATTTATTGCAGGTCCCTACACTCCTTTAAAATCACAAAATATACAGAAACATGGCCATACTCACTGCTAGAAAAGCTAAGATGAGACTGAACACAGCACAGAGGCAATACAGGCCCCCATGCTATTAAACAAAAATATCCAAGTGCACCTGACGGGTGGTAACCCATACATCTCTCCACTAGGTGGACAGAAAGTTGCACCTTAAATTGACATCTATTCACATAGCATGCAAAAAAGCCATAGTACCATACTTTGGGAGAACATACAGATGCAAAAATACCCGTAAGACAGCCGCTCGCACAACTTCCTTCCATGAGGGGGTGGGCCGCGCCGGCTGCTGGTATTCTACTTGCATCCAGTCCCCAGTACTGTTGGGCAAAAAAACTATTTTCACATCCCGGAAAAATATCAAAAATTGAGGTATTGGTTGACATAAGAGCCACTATATTGTAAGCCTGCAAGCCCCTTCACGGCTCCTCATTATTGCAGGTCCCTACACTTCCTTAAAATCACAAAATATTGCAAATTGGATTCTGTGTCCAAAGGCTGATTCTTCCAGATGTGGGGGCACACAGCCGGTGCAGAAGACACAGATAGCAAAGGTACTAGGAAAAATAATCGCCTTCATATACTAGTTTCCCTGGTTCGAATATTACGGAGTGCCCAAAAGTTAAATGTTTCATATTTGGGGATACAGAGGTTGGGGTACAGAAGACACAGATAGAAAATTTGCTAGAAAAATAAATTGCCTACGTATCCAAATTAGATTCCATGTCCAAAAGTTGATTGCTCCAGATTTGGGGGTACAGATAGGGCAGAAGAAACAGATAGCAAAGTTACTAGAAAAAGTAATCTTCATCATATGCTAGTTTCCGTGCTGCCCAAGAGTTCATTCTTCCAGATGTGGGGGGTACAGATTGTGGGGTGCAGAAGACACAGATAGTAAAGCTGCTAGAAAAAGTAGTTGTATTCATATAAAGACTTTCCTTGCTGCACAAAGATACAGTCTTCCAGATTTAGGGGTACAGATTTTGGGGGTGCAGAGGACACAGAAAGCAAAGCTGCTAGAAAAAGAAGTCGTATTCATATACTGGTTTCACGCTGGTTTCCGTGCCCAAAAGGTGATTGCTCCAGATTTGAAGGTACAGGTAGGGCAGAATATACATAGCAAAGCTGCCTCAAAAAGAAATTTCCTACATATTCTCGCTACAAATCCGTGCCCAAATGTTCATTGTTCTAGATTTGGGGGTACAGATTTCGGGGTGCAGAAGAGTTGTACTTTGTAGTATATGAGTTGTGCTCCAACTACTTACGGCCTCTGAGATATATGAATGATTATGGCTATTCTCTTCTTCCAACCGCGAGCATCAGAAAATGAATCTCCATAGGCTCTGCCTGTAGACATATGGTCTTTTTTATCTCTGGCCCGTAACATCCGATTTGATTCTCCTTTGCTGCAATCAAGAGGGCTTAAAGAGTTGTACTTTGTAGTATATGAGTTGCGATCACACTGCTTACTGCCTCAGAGATATATGAAGAATTATGGCTATTCGCTTCTACCAACCGCTAGCATCAGAAAAGCGATCTTCATAGGTTTTGCATGTAGACCATTGTTCGTTTATCTCTGGCCCGTAACATTCGATTTGATTCTGCTTTGCTGCAATCAAGAGGGCTTATAGAGTTGTACTTTGTAGTATATGAGTTGCGATCACACTGCTTACTGCCTCAGAGATATATGAAGAATTATGGCTATTCGCTTCAACCAACCGCTAGCATCAGAAAAGCGATCTTCATAGGTTTTGCATGTAGACCATTGTTCGTGTTTATCTCTGGCCAGTATGGTCGTGTGTATCTCTGGTCCGTAACACCCGATCTAATTCTCCTTTGCTGCAATCAAGAGGGCTTATCGTGTTGCACGTTGTTGTATAAGAGTTGTGCTCCAACTACTTACGGGTGCCATCAAACTACATACTGTTCGTGTTTATCTCTGGCCCGTAACATTCGATTTGATTCTGCTTTGCTGCAATCAAGAGGGCTTATAGAGTTGTACTTTGTAGTATATGAGTTGTGCTCAAACTACTTACTGCCTCAGAGATATATGAAGGATTATGGCTATTCACTGCTTCCAATCCGGAGCATCACAAAAGCAATGTCCATAGGCCCTGCATGTAGACTTATGGTCGTGTGTATCTCTGGTCCGTAACACCCGATCTAATTCTCCTTTGCTGCAATCAAGAGGGCTTATCGTGTTGCACGTTGTTGTATAAGAGTTGTGCTCCAACTACTTACGGGTGCCATCAAACTACTTACTGCTACTCGCTTCTACAATCCGCTAGCATCAGAAAAGCGATCTTCATAGGTTGTGCATGTAGACATATCGTGTCTTTCTCTGGCCCGTAAGATCCGATTTGATTCTGCTTTGCTGCAATCAAGAGGGCTTAAAGAGTTTTACTTTGTAGTATATGAGTTGCGATCACACTGCTTACTGCCTCAGAGATATATGAAGAATTATGGCTATTCGCTTCTACCAACCGCTAGCATCAGAAAAGCGAACTTCATTGGTTGTACATGTAGACATATGGTCGTGTTAATCTCTGGCCCGTAACATCCGATTTGATTCTCCTTTGCTGCAATCAAGAGGGCTTAAAGAGTTGTACTTTGTAGTATATGAGTTGCGATCACACTGCTTACTGCCTCAGAGATATATGAAGAATTATGGCTATTCGCTTCTACCAACCGCTAGCATCAGAAAAGCATGCAAAACCTATGAAGATCGCTTTTCTGATGCTAGCGGTTGGTAGAAGCGAATAGCCATAATTCTTCATATATCTCTGAGGCAGTAAGCAGTGTGATCGCAACTCATATACTACAAAGTACAACTCTTTAAGCCCTCTTGATTACAGCAAAGGAGAATTAAAATTACGGGCCAGAGATAAACACGACCATATGTCTACAGGCAGAGCCTATGGAGATTCATTTTCTGATGCTCGCGGTTGGAAGAAGAGAATAGCCATAATCCTTCATATATCTCAGAGGCCGTAAGTAGTTGGAGCACAACTCATATACTACAAAGTACAACTCTATAAGCCCTCTTGAATGCAGCAAAGCAGAATCAAATCGGATGTTACGGGCCAGAGATAAACACGATCAATGGTCTACATGCAAAACCTATGAAGATCGCTTTTCTGATGCTAACGGTTGGTGAGCGATGCCATAATTTTCGTATCTTGAGGCAGTAACAGTTTT
>JAODAL010021050.1:0-67942 GCA_025379985.1 Phyllomedusa bahiana | reverse complement strand
TCACGGCTGGGGGCCTTACATCGCTGGGTGCAAGAAAGCACCCGGGAGGCTAAACAGCGGGAAACTTCTGATCCCTTTGTTCGGGTCCCTTTGGCCCGCGGGGGCGGGCGCGTTTGAAAGTGGACGTCATCGCGCGCCTGCTCCCGCTGCCCGCGCTATTGCTGCCAGGGGCCCATTCCAGGCAAAAGACAAAAAGAGGAAGAGGCATGGGGGAAAAGTATTGTTTTTTTTTTTTTTAAAATACAAAGCCCTGGCCTACCTATTATGCCAATGCCCTCCCTTATAAAATTGTCCTGCCAAACCTATATACTTCCGGGCCTGCATACATTTATTTGGCCCTCCCTTTCCCTATATACTGCCCTGCCTTTTTGCTACTTTTTAAAATGCCCCCTAAAATTCCCTTTATACTCCCCTCCTACCTATTTACTGCCCTGCCTACCTCCCTTTTTAAAATGTCTAAAAACCTATATATTGCCCAAACCTATAAAATGCCCATACCCCCCCCCCCCCCCCCTGTTTTATACTGCCATCCTATTTTAAAAGGCCATCCCAAACCTATTTTAATGCCCCGCCTACCTATTTTTTCTGCCCTACCTACCTATTTTAATCCCCTGTTTTCCCTTTCATACGGCCGGGGTTTTCCTATTTACGGCCCTACTTTCCTTTTTTTCTGCCCGGGCCTTTCCTTAAACTGCCCTCCTACCCTATATACTGCCTGCCTGCCTCCCTTTAAACTCCCCTTTCCTACCTTTTTTTACGGCCCCTGCCTGCCCTAACCAAAATTTTCCCCCCTGTCAAACCCCTATAAAATCCCTCCCAAATATTTACTCCCTGCCTCCCCTTATAATGCCCGGCCTTTACCTTTTTTTTCTGCCATCCCTTCCCTTTCCAATTTACTGGACCTGCCAAACTTAAAATACTCCCCTCCCTCCCTATTTTTATGACCTCCCTACCAATTTATGCCCTGCCACCCTTATATACTCCCCTCCCTTTCCCTACCAATTTTTTTTTTCCTCCCCTACCTTTTTTCTGCCCTCCCCTTACCTATTTTCTGCCCTAAATATCAAATTTTTCCCCCCCCTTCCCTCCCTATTTTTGCCCCTCCCTTTCCTATATTCCCCTGCCCCTACCTACCTATATACTCCCCTCCTTTTCCTTTTTAAATGCCTCCCCAATTATGCCCCTGCCCAACATATATACTCCCCTTTCCCTTTACCTATATACTGCCATACTTTTACACTCCCCGGCCAAACTTTTTTTTTTTGGGGACCCCAATGCTGTAAGGGGTTTGGGCCCCCCCTTTTGCCTTCGAACTCCCTAAAATTTTTTTTTTCGTGGCTTTGTTAAACCCAAGGTGGGGAAAGCATTCCTCATGTTCACAAAAACCACCCTGAGTTGATTCCAGCTTTATGACATGGCGCATTACCCTTTCCCTAAATTTTGCATCAGATGTTGGGTACATTGTGGGTAAAAAAAGGGGTTTGGCAGGGTCAGAAAACCAATTTTCAGGTGGGGCTGGGGGTTTGAAAACACTGCTCAATTGGTCCAAAGGGGCCCCAAAAGGGAGTCCCAAAAGAAAATTTTCCCCACACCATGACACCCCCAAACCACCAGCCTAAACCCTTTTGATACAAGGCAGGAGGGAAATCCTGCTTTCAGGGTTGTTGGGGCCAAATTTCCCTGCCCCTTTCCATCCGAATGTCGCAGCGAAATCGGGGATCATCAGCCCAGGAAACCCCTTTTTTTTCCCAATCTTCAATGTCCAATTTCAAAATGAGTTTGGGGCCCTTTTTGGGAGCCCCCAGTTTCCTGTTCTTAGCTGAAAGGTGTGGCACCCGGGGGGGGGTCTTTGGCTGTAGCCCTTTTGCCTCAAATTTGCCATACTGGCTTTAGGGTTTGCTTTTGCCTACCTTGGTTGAAACGGGTGGTTTTGGTACTTTTCCCTTTTTCTATCAGCTCAAAACCAGTCCCCCCATTCCCCTTTGCCCGGGGGCATCAAAAAAGGCATTTCCGCCCACAGGCTCCCGCTCACTGGGGTTTTTTTTTTTTTTTTGGGGCCCCAATTCTTGTAAACCTAGAGAGGGTTTGTGCGTGAAAATCCCCAAGGGATCAGCAGTTTCTAAAATTCCGGGCCACCCCCTTTTCTACACCCAAAACCTTGCAAGAAAAAGGGCACTCAAATCACCTTTTTTCCCCCATACGGATGCTCGGTTTGAATGCAGGAGATTGTTTTGGGCCGGGTTAACATGCCAAAAGCACTGATTTCCCGCCAGTGTTTGGCTGATTTAAAAATTTTAAGTTTTAAAGGGAGCATTTGGGAAAAGGTTTTTAACCTTTAATAAGGGGGGTGATTTTTTTAAAATGCCCTGTTACCTATATATCACCCCTCCCCTCCCTACCTTTATCCCCCTTTGCCTACCTGTATACTGCCCTGTCTCCCTATATATCACCCCTGCCTACCTATTTTAAAAAACCCTGCCCTCCTACTCATACTGCCCTGCCTGGCTATTACTCCCCCCTGCAATACCTATTTAGGGCCCCTCCCTGCCATTTTACGGGCCCCTGTTGCCCTTATACGGCCCGGGCCTGGCTTTTATTCCCCTGTCTACCTATTTTATTGCCCTTCCTACCTATTTATACCCCCTGCCTTTATAATGGCCCTCTCTGCCTATATACTGCCCTTTTCCCCCTACCAAATTAAAAAGCCCCCTTCCCTACCTAAAAGTGGCCCCTTGTTGCCTGTTTACTGGAACCTGCTTACCTATAAGTTGCCCTACCAAACCTTTTTTTTACGGGCCCCTACCTCCCTATATACTGGCCCGGGCCTTGGGCCTTTTACTGCCCCTGGCCTTTCCAATAAGTGGCCCCTGCCCCCCTATAAGGGCCCCCCTGCTTATTTACTCCCCTTTGATGGCTAAAATAGGGCCCTCCCCTTGCCCTATATCGGGCCCTTCCCTTCCCCCTTTAAGTGGCCCTGTTGCAAAATTTACTGGCCCTCCGCTTACACAGGGCCCCTGCCTGCTTACATAGGGGCCCGGCCTGGCTATTACTGGCCCCCTCCCTGGCCCCTACAAAATTCCCCCTGCCTGAAAATTTTAGGGGCCCTACCTGGCTAATTATGGGGAAAAAGCCCTAGAAAAATGGTATTTAACTGGGGGCACCCCCAGCAAACCTGGCTATTTTAACGGGGGGCAGAAAAGTACTTGGCTTTTTATGGGGGGCCCCAGTTACCTGGTTTGTTGCTGTGGGAAACCCCCAGTTCTGGTTTGTTGCGGGGGGCGGCCCAAAGTTTACCTGGTTTGTTGCGGGGGGCACCCCCCTTCCCTTTGGCTAGTTGTGGTGGCGCCCCCCCTTCCGGGCTTTTTGCTGGTGGAAGCCCCAGTTACCGGGCTTTTGCTGGGGGCCCCCCCAAAGCTACCTGGCTAGTTACGGGGGCGGGCCCTTGTACCTGGGTTTTTAAAAGGGGTTTGGCCCTTTGTTCCCTTTAACAATGGGGTTACCTTTTTTTCAGGGCCACTTGTTTTTTTTTAAATTTTTGATTTTTGGGTCAAAACATACGTTTTTTGGGGAATTGATGGAAAAGGGGTTCCCTGGAAAAGGGGGGGAGTCTAAGATGTTTTTGTGGTAAATTCTCCCCCAGGGCCCAAAGTTTGGACGGGAAAGAAGACATTGCATTCTGTAACGGAAAAGAGAAAAAATTTTGGGAAAAACCTCTTCAGGGAAGACATATGGGGGTTTTGGAGCCAGAAGGAGAAGAAAAGGAAAAGAGAAAAAACCCCCACGAGATGAGTTTATGGGGAGTCCCTGCTGCCCGGGGGGTAATTTTACTTCTATGTTAAAATCAGGGCTGTGTTTTGTGATGGTGATTTGGACTTTTGGTGATTTTTGGTGGGGGTTGTAGGTTATTTTGGTGTTATGTGGTGTCTTTTGTGGGCTTGTCCGGGAAATTTGTAATGAAAAGTGAAACCCGGGACTCTGTGGGGAGGGGTTTCTCGGGCCAAAAACTTTTTCTTTTTTCCCTTTGGGCTTGGGTTTGGGTGCTTTCACAGAAAGGGGTTTTTGGTGCTTTTTTTTGATGGGGGTTTTTTTTGTGCAAAATTTACAGTTTTAAACTTCTCTGCCTTTCTGCAAAAAAATTTGCCCAAAAAAAACTTAAAAAAATGCCCAAAAACGCCCCGTGTGAAAGCAGCTTTTTAGTGAAAGTTTTTTTTTTAGAAAGTGGCCAGGTCCCGGGAGAAAAAGGGGAAATTTTTTAAACGGATATTTTATGTGGGTGGGGGGGGCTTTGGCCAGGGTGTTTTTTTTTCCCAGCCCAGACCTGGGTTGAGCCCGAGAGGGGGAGGGGGGGAAAAGAGCTTGCCCACCCCCTTGCCATTTTTAAAAGAAGCCCCCAAAATGGCCAGGTGGGGGAACCGATGCCCTTGTCAGCATGGCTTTTTTTGGTTTAAATCTTATTTCTGGAAACAAGTGTTGGAAAATCTGAAACATCGGTCCCCCCCGGGGACGGAGGAGGAAAATTGACACAGATGGGGGAAAGGGGAAGCCTTTCTGCCACCGTTTTTCAGAAGGCCCGAAAAGTTTCCCCAATTTTATCGGTTTAATTGGGCCGTGGTTCGGGGTTCAGGGCTTAGTGAAAGGGGGGGGACCCTAAGCTCTCAGGGTGCTTCATTGGGCAAGTCAGGGTTTGTGCTAAAGATGTGCCGGAGGAAGCGGAGGCGGAGGAGGTATTCCGGGACCCCAAAAGTTACTGATTTTTTTCCCTGCCTTGGAAAAAAAGGGTTGGCACGGTTTTGAGGCGGGGGGAGGAGATGGGGAAAGATCATTTTGCTAGTGCCCCTTGCCCCAGGGGGTTTGGGAAAATTCAAGGCTCCTTCTCTCACATGGTTTTTGGGATGCTCCATTTCCCCCAAACATGTTTCCTCCCCCCTTAAAGGCCACCCAAAATAAACCCAAACAGTTAAAGGGGGGCCCACCCTCCTCGCCCCCCCTGGTACAATAGCAAAAATCGCAATTTCTTCCCCCCACCCAAATAGAGAGTAAAAATGCGGGAAAGGGAAAGGGACCGTGCTGATTGTTTAAAATGGAGCATCTGTTCGGTTGCTTCCGTTCTTAAAAATTGCCCGGGGGAAACAAGGTCAGCAACGTGCGGCGAAAGAGTCCCCTTTACCCCTTAGCGGCAACAGCATTTGAAGGAAATGGGGCCCAAAACCCTTAAGGGGGTTTTTCCCTTTGGGCCCAATTTCTTTATTTACCCCTCACCAATGATGTAATGTGGGGCCCACACTTTACAACACCAGAGCCCGCCTTAAGATCATTTTTTGAAACAAATATTGCTTTTTTTCACCCCGTGTTTTTGGATATTTTCCCGGACCCAATGACTTCGGGGGTATCCAAAATGGCAATGAATGGCCCGGGGCCCCGGCTCGCCGGCCATAAAGGGGTTGCCCCCTTCCCAGCACCCCGCTTCATATCTGAGCGGCCCCTTAAGCACAGCTGGGGAGTCATTCCGGGAAAAAAGCATCCGGCTTTCACCAAATTTTAATTTTTGGATCGTTTGACTTTCATAAAGATAAAATCAGGCTTGGTTTCTGATGAGTTGGGGGAAAAATTCCCTGAGGTCCCGTTTGTTGCCCGGGGTTTTTTTTTCCCACATTCCTCTTCAAACAGAAATGGTCCTTTGAAAAAATATTTTTTTAATTATCATTTCTTACTGCAATTTTTATTCTCAGTTCCCAAAAGGGCATTTTGCTGGTTTTGAGGTGAGGAGACTGTAAAAGACATCCAGGTTTCATGAAAAAAAACATATTCCATTTACTCACTTCATCTTTAGAATTTTTCGCACTGTCAATGGTTTTGGGGTATTGGTGCTGTGAGATACAGCTTTAATCATGGTCCTATGGAACAGAAATGTGGCTTCTAAGTGGCATTTCTCCCTCACAATTTTTAACAGTGGCTGAGAAGTCATTTTTATAATTTTTTGGGTCATGCTGCTGTGAAATGCAGCTATACTACAGGTCCTATTAAAAAAAATGTGGTTTCTAACAAACATTTGTTCTTCACAATTGTCAACAGTGGCCAAAGGGTCATGTTTTGAATTTTTGGGGCATGTTGCTGTGAAATGCAGCTATACTACATGTCCTCTTATAAAAAATGTGGTTTCTAACAGACATTTGTTCTTCACAATTGTCAAGAGTGGCTCAAGGGTCATGTTTTGAATTTTTGGGGGCATTTTGCTGTGAAATGCAGCTATACTACAGGTCCTATTGTAAAAAATGTGGTTTCTAACAGACATTTGTTCTTCACAATTGTCAACAGTGGCTCAAGGGTGATGTTTTGAAACTTATGGGGCATGGTGCTGTCAAAAACAGGAATAGGTATGACACTGTTAATGGACACATATTGCAAAATGACTTGTTTTTGCAAGATCTTTAACATAGCTAGCAATCCCTGTAGTGAGACAACCCATTTAATACAATTAAAAAAAAGAGAAACAAAGACGTGGTGGGATTCCATTTTATTTTAAAAATGTGTTTTCTAGAATTAAACTACTAAAAACTTGCATGTACAAAATAGCTGGTACAAATATTCCTTTGAATTGTACAAGGGAGATACAGGAAGACTTGACCAGATGTAGGTTATTCAGAGGACATGGAGTATGGAGCACGGACAGAGAACAAAGAACAGAGACAATTTCCTCCAGCACATTGAGTAAAACAAGAAAAAGAATGCCAAGAAAAAGGGCACCTGGGTGGAACAGGAGCGTCATCCACCAGCATTTCCAAGTGAAGCTTAATTGGTCCACACTCATATGGAGGGGCAAGCGCTACCCAGGTCTTGACTGTGTACTGAGGAATGCTGGAGGTCTTAGCTCACACTTCTGCTTCCGCACTCTGCTTCAGCATGACTGTTTTCGTTGCTGCCTCATAAGGGCATTTTTACCATGTTAATAGATGACGAACGCCAGCCTGGGCTCTCACCGCACACACTGTAACTCCAGGCCTGGCAGCTGAACCTGTGTGTTAATAGATGACAGACGCTAGCCTGGGCTCTCACCGCACCCACTGTAAGTCTGGCCCTGGCAGCTGGACCTCCGTGTTAACAGATGACTGACGGCAGCACTGGCTCTCACCGTTAGGGGCAATCAGGAGAGCTTCAAATTTCTCTAAAAAATAAGATTTTGAAAAAAAGGTGATTTCTGTGAGGTTAAGTAGTGTCAAAAAGTGCTCCAGGGCTGGACACAAATTCCACAATTTGAGGCTTAAAATTTTCTGGGGCTGGAGTCACTATGGGGTCGCATCATTTGATCTCCAGGGGAGTCTGTCCCTAATCATTGAAGAAGGATTTGGAAGAAAAATGAAACCTATGAAAGATTGGCTGAATCACTCTAAGAAGCCAGGAGGGCAAATGTCTTCTCAACAAAGAAGTGTTTTGGGGATGATTAGGACATTTGTATTACATATGGGGTGCGCGAACGAATTAACACAACTACACGTGTAAAAAATACCTTTAAAAACTGCAGAGAGAGGTTTGTGTTGTTTGTTATCACACTTGAAAAAAAAAACAAAATTATAATAATGTAAAACTATAAATAAAACTTCCCTAAATAAATTCTGTAAACAAATGTCGGTTACCATAAAATATACGAAATGACGGTAACTGTACAATATAGCATAGTGCCACTTTGGGATCTGTGGGTCAACAGGTTTAGTCAATGTCCAGTTCAACTAAAATGGTGGTTGAAAGGCTCCTTTTTCCAGCACTTTTTAAATCTTGGGGGTCATGCAGGTTTGGGGCTCATGCTGTGGCCCAGGACAGGTATAGTCAATGTCCAGTTCACCTAAAATGGTGGTTGAAAGACTCCTTTTTCCGGCCCTTTTTAATCTGTGGGTCAGACAGGTTTAAGGGTCATGCTGTGGCCCAGGACAGGTATAGTCAATGTCCAGTTCAACTAAAATGTTGGTTGAAAGTCTCCTTTTTCTGGCACTTTTTAATCTGGGGGTCATGTAGATTTAAGGGTCATGCTGCGGTCGAGGACAGGTATAGTCAATGTGCAGTTCAACTAAAATGGTGGTTCAAATAATACTGCCTTCTGTCACTTTTTAATTTGTGGGTCATGAAGGTTTAAGGGTCATGCTGTGGTACAGGACAGGGATAGTGAATAGTCTGTCAGTTTTTTTTCTGTGACTCTTGTTGCCTAATTGTGTTGCCTAAGATGTAGCACGTATCCATTTTACTGTTGTAGATGTTAATTCCAGCTTCTCATCCCCTGTTAGGGTGTAAGAATGAAGGTGTTGTTCCTCTCCCATAGACTTTAATGGTCATCAGCGATTATCTATTATCGGATATCGGCATGATAATTAACGATATCGACTATCGATCCGATGACGATAGTTGACGCAATCGCTCATCACTAGTCCCTAGTTGTGAATAGTCCCTCTCCACATCTGACCATGCCCATGCACATCTTGACAAGTTCTGGTGTGGTGGTTAAAGTTTATGTCTTTCTGAACTCTGAATCAGCCAGAAATTTTATGGACGCTTCCCTGGTGACAAAGGATCCTCTCCCAGTGGTCCGCCATGCTAAACCACTGCTCATCTCCTCCGTGAGTGGAGAACTCCTTAGTGACTCTATTCAGTATTGTACCATACCAGTGTCACTTCACAGAGGGGCGTTACACAAGGAGAAGATCAGGGTCTACGTGCTACTACATCCTTCCTCAGCAATTCTCCTAGGACTTCCATGGCTGCAGCGCCATGTTCCTATGCTTAACTGGAACACGGGAAAAGTCACACATTGGGGACAAAACTGCCAGTCTCGCTGGCTTGTGGCTCCACCGTTGCTTTACAAACCTTTGCCTGGTCTGCCGACTCTGTATCGGATCTTTGTGGACGTCTTCTCCGAGAAGCAGACTGAGACCCTTCCACCTCATCATCCTTAAGATTGCCCTATAGACTTGCTGCATGGTACTAGTCCTCCCTGGGGCAGGGTTTACCCATTTTCTTGGCCAGACACTGAGGCCATGTTGGCCTACATACAAGAAAATGTACAGAAGGAGTTTATCCGCAAGTCTACTTCTCCTGTCGGTGGCAGGTTTTTTTTGTAGATAAAAAAGATGGTTCACTACGTCCTTGTATTGAATCTCACAGTCTCAACAAGATAACCATTAAAAACGGTTATCCATTACCGCTAATCACCAAACTCATGGAGCCAGATTTTTTTCCAAGTTAGACTTGCATGGGGCTTATAATCTTGTTCGTATCTGGAAAGGTGATGAGTGGAAGACGGCCTTCAATACCCATGATGATCATTTTTGTCACGGGGTCGCGGGGACTCGGCGCGGGCATCGCGGTCACCCGCGACCACCCCCGTGCCCGCGACCACCCCCGTGCCCGCGGTCCCGGCGCCTGCACTATTACCTGGCCCCGCTCCTGTGAACGCCGCTCCCGTCCGTTCTGGCTGCCGGGCTCGTGCACGTCCCTTAGCGCGCGCGCCACACTTGGCTTAGATTTAACCCCTTAACGACCTTGGGCGTATGAGTACGTCCCAGGGCCGCTAAGGGGCTTTGCAGGGGGATCGCGGCGCTAACACCCGGCAGTAACAAAGAAGGCCGCGGCGTCTGAATTAACGCCGATCGGTGCCGTGCACCGATCGTTGCGGTGATCGGCATCAGTGCAGCTATGCTGCGCCGATCCGTTCACCGGGCATTGTGGCGGGGAGCCTTGGGAAGGCTCCCGTCGCTTACCCTGGCCAGTTTGCCCCACTTCCGTCCGCAGACAGGAAGTGGGGAAACCGCCATCTTTATACATCCTAATGCATTGCCTATGCAATGCATTAGGTTGTATTAACAATCGCGCCACCCAGTGGTCAAGTACCACAGGTGGCCTCAATGTTAAATTAAAAAAAAAAAAAAAAAGTTTTAAAGTACAAAAAAAAAAAAGTATTAAAAGTTCAAATCACCCCCCTTTCCCCATTTTACAAATAAAATCATTAAAATAATAAAAAAGTTACACATATTTGTATGCCACGTCTGAAAAAGTCCGATCATAAAAATATAACATCATTTATCCCGTACACTGAACACCTTAGAAGAAAAAAAATTCCAAACGCCAAAATTGCGTTTTTTGGTCATTTTACGTCACTCAAAAAATGGAATAAAAAAGATCAAAAAAGTCGCATGCATTGCAAACTGCTAGCGATAAAAAGTACACTTCAGCCCGCAAAAAAATCCTCCTCACTGACGTCTGTAGGTGTTAGTACAAAAAAGTTATTGGTCGCACAAAATGGCGCCGTGGCGCAAATTTCAAACATAGAAAATGTTTGGAATTTTTTTACGGTACCAAAACATAACGGAAACCCTACATGTTTTGTATTGCCGGATGCGTAACAACCTGTAGAATACAGATAACACATTATATTTACCGAAGATTGAACACCTTAAAAGCAAAATCCCCGCAAACATGGCCGAAATACGTTTTTTTCACAATCTGTCCCACTTGGAATTTTTTGCTTTTTCCCATATATTCTATAGTAAGTGAATAACACCTTTGGGAAATACATTTTGTCCGCAAAATAAAACCCCATGTGCTTTGTGGGTGGAAAAAAAATTATGGTTTTCAAAGGCGGGAGGGAAAAACAAACGTGTCACCAAAAAAAAAACCCTGGCCCCCTTAAAGGGGGTTAAAGGGCCATGTTCCTTTAATTTGGGTTTGATTGCGGAGGGGGTTTCTATTAAGGGTTACCCCCTTTCCCCCGCGCCAGATTGTTGGTGTGCTTTAGGATTTAGAGTGTTCTTTTGTCCGATTGATTCCCGTGTACCAGCCTTTTCCGCTACGTTTCCTGACCTTCCCCCTTTTGGCCCCCCCCCTGACCGCTTGCCTTACCTGACTAAAAACCCTGCCGCCCCTGACCCCCTGCCGTCTACACCCTTGGATTCCGATTCGTCCCTCGCAGTACCCCCCCCGCCCGCAACCATCCGTCGGGGGTACGCCTGGTAGCCTCATGCCCAGCAAGTCCATCCCGTTTTTGCGGGGGGCTCTGTGAATACCGGGGGGCTATTTAAACCCCTTCCCGGCGGGCTTAGCTACCCGCTTGCGGGGTCCAGCGGATCCATCAAACCGTTACATACAATCTGCCAGGATTCCCGGGGACCTCTGCCCGAACTCCGGGACTTTACGACGGCCCGTCGCCCAGCAAGACTACGACCACTCGCAGCCATGATCAGAACCTTGCGCCCCCCTTACCTCCACCTACGCCCTGCCGTCTCGCCTGCACCTGTTCTCCTGCACCCCCCTCGGCTCTTCCTGCCCTGCACCGGCCCTTCTCGCATCCCGCTCCCCCCTCGCATGATGGAGACCCAAGAAGTGCAGATTTTTCATCACCATTTTTTCTATACACATCGAGATGCGGACATCAATTTCCCACGAGGGGGCTAAATCGCCCCATTATTAGCCTCCAAAAGCGAAGCTCTGGCCGGGGCCACCCGCTGGGGACCGAGGAATCCGCTAAGGGCTAACCGAAGTTTTCCTCGGGGGCCCCAAATTTCCCCTTTGGGAACGGGTCGACCTCCCTGCGCGCACTCTGCTCCTTCCTCAGGCGCCCCAGGGGGGGACAGTCCGTGCAGTTCCGCACCTTACCTGGGAGTTAACTGGAACAAGAGGCTCTGGGGGCAATTTTCTGGAAAGGGCCCTCTGGGGACCATCAAAGACGAGCTCCGGTCGAACCTCCTCCTCACAACAATTGATTGGTTTTTGCCACCCGGATCAATACCTTTTGCCGAAAGACAACAAGAGCCCCCCCTGCAACGCGAGCCACCCACCTCGCCGCACCTCGCTTAGCCCTGTTTTTAAACGCCCTCCACTTCCTCCGCCAAGGGTTTCAGGGCGAACCCATCGGGTTTAAAGGGAATCTGACCCGGAGGAACGCTCACAGCGATGCTAGGCAAATTTGCTTCTACTGCAGCTTCCCCATTAAATTGGGACTGCCCGGGTGCCCCCGGGGAAACCCCCACCCTAGGGCTCACAGAGGGGAACCCTAGTGTCATGCGCCTCCCCCTTTGACCATTCCAGTTTTTTGGGGGAACTTCGCCAAAACTACCTTCCAGGCCACCGCCATCCGGGACTTGGGGTCCGCCTTTAACTTTTATAGCCATCACTGGTGTCCATCCCCTTTTTCCAGTGACCCCCCTGAGAAACCCATTTTCGTGTCCTCGTCAGGGGTGAATGCCTCAAGGATGCCATTCGGTTTTGCCTGCGCCCCCCTTCTTGCGTTTGGGGGCGTTACATCAGGGAAACTATGAAACTTCTCTACTGCCTCATCCTCTTCAAGATCCTCCCCTTTTTGCAAAGCTGCGCTGCCCTTTAAACTGGAACACGGGGAATTCTTCGTTGGGGCCCGGCCTGTCATTTCACGATGCCTTAACCAAACCCCTCCGTCCAGCCCTTCAGATTGCCTTGCAAACCTACGAAAAACTGCCGGGCTGCCGCCTTACCGGGATTTTTCCCCGATTTTTTTCTGAAAAACAGCCGAAACCTCCCTCCACACCGCCCTTCCCTGCCCTATTGACTGCACCCCGGGTACTACTCCTCCCCGGGGCAGAGTTTACCCCTTTCCGTCACGAGAAAAAGGAAAATGTCCGACTAATCCAGGAAAACCTTGGGAAAAGGCTTCATACGCAAGTCGTCATCTCCTGGGGGAAAGGGGATTTTCTTTCCGAGAAAAGATAAACCCGCCCCCTGTTCAGCCTCTTTCCCGGCCAAGAAACCGTGGGCCCATATTGCTATGGATTTTTTCATGACCTGCCGGCCTCATCCCGGAAACAGGTCATTTGGGGGGTGGTTACAGTTTTCCAAAATGGCTCATTTGTGCCCCTGCCCGGGTTACCCTCGGGCACCCCCTCTAGCCCACTCTTCTTTCCCCACATCTTCCGTACACGGGCTCCCGTTCCATCTCTCTGACGGGACCATTCAAACTAAATTTTTGGCGGGGTCTCTGTGCGCTTTTCGGTTCAGCTGACTTCTCGTCGCATCCACCCCAGACCAACGGGGATGGAGAGGGGCAACCAAGTGTTGGGGTCTATTGCGCATTTTTTGCCGCCCTCAGGCAACTGGTCTACCTCCTCCCCTTGGGGGGAAACTCCTATGATTCCCTTGACTCAGAGTCTGCTGTAGCTGCCCCCTTTTTTTTATTGTGTTTTTTTGGTTTCATCCCCCCGCCTCTCCCCCCAGCCACCTCGTTTAGGTTCCTGCCGTTGATGCCCAATTCGGGGCATCAAGTCACTCTGGCAATTACCGTCAAGCCCTTCTTCGTGCCTCCCCCCCCACTAAAGTTCAGGCCGATAGGTATCGAGACCTCCCCCAAATTTTGCCGGGATAGGGGTGGATCGGCCAATACATCCGCTTCAAGGTCCCCTTACAATTGGGGCCTAATATCTGGGGCCTTTTTGAACTTTTGGGAACTTAACCCGGTCTCCTACAAGCTCTGCTTGCCGCCCACTCTGGGGTCCCGAATGCCTTTCCCTGTCTCCCCTCCCCAACTGGGGGTACTGAATCGCTTCTCCGGGGGCTTCTCGCCCTCTCCTTGGGGCAAATCGATAACACTTTTAGGTCAAGGAGGTGCTGGACAGAAAACAGTCAGGGGAAGTGGGTTTTTTCTCATTGACTGGAAGGGATTCGGCCAGAGGGCATTCGTGGGAACCTGAGCCCAAATTTGTCCCCCGATCTCCTTTCCAGGTTTTAAAAAAAAGGGGGAACCTAAGGGGGGGGGGGGGACTGTCACGGGGCGGGCCCGCTGCCCGGGCCGGGTCCCCTCCCCGCAGGGGGGTCGCGCGGGGACCGGTCGCCCGCACCACCCCCGTGCCCGCGGCCCGCGCCTGCACAACCCGGCCCCCTCCTGTGAACGCCGCTCCCGTCCTTCGGCTGCCGGGCTCGGGACGCCCTTACGCGCGCGACACTTGGCTTAGATTAAAAAAGGGCCAGTGCCCATTAAATTTGGGTTTATTGCCGGCTGGTTCTATTTAAGGGTTACGCCCCTAGCACTCGCTGCCAGATTGTTGTGTGCGTTTAGTGAGCTTAGAGTGTCTCTATTTCCGATTTATTTTTCCCGGTACCACCCTTTTGCTACGTTTCCTGCCCCCGCCCTTTTTCCGCCTGCCCTGCCGCTGCCCGAAACTACTCAACCTCTGCCGCCCCCCCTGCCTCCTGCCTGTCCACTACGCCCCTGGATTCCCATTCTGACCTCGCAGTACCCCCCCGCCATCGCAACCCACGTCAGGGGTAACGACCTTGGGAGCCTCACCCGCGCAAGTCCTCCCCTTTGCGGCGGGCTCTGGTGAATACCGGGGCTACTTAAACTCCGTTCCCTGCGAGGCTTTGCTACCCCCCTTGCGTGGTCCCCCGGATCCCTGAACCGTTACAATTTTGAATACTTGACAATGACCTTTTGTCTATGCAATGCCACGGCGGTCTTCCAGAAATTCGTTAACAAAATTTTCCTTGATCTCCTGTACTCCTGTGTCGTCGTATACCTGGATGACGTTCTGGTCTTCTCACCCGACCTAGAGTCCAATCGGTCTCATGTGCACCAGGTACTCGTCTATGTGAAAACCGTTTGCACGCCAAACTGGAGAAATGTCTCTTTCATTAAACTAGCCTTACCTTCCTCAGCTACATCATCTCAGACAAACGTCTGCAAATAGACTAGCTAAGTTGTCTGCCTCATCAGTAGCCCCAACCCCGCCAACTTCAGGCCACAAAAGATTTCCTGGTTTTGCCAAATATTTTTCTAATTTATCCCACACTTCTCTATGGCGGTGGCTCTAATTCTGGCACTCACCAAGAAGAATGGCAACCATCTTATCCCAACCTGATACTGATAAAAAAAATTTCCTGGAGGTAAAAGTTCTTCTGTGGAAGCGGGAGTGGTCCTTACACAGAGAGATCCTAAAGGCAAGACCATCACATGTGAGTTTTTCCCCTAAACATTCTCTCTCATGGAGAAGAGCTACACTATCGGGGATCGTGAACTACTGGCCATAAAACTGGCCTTGAAAAGTTGGGGCATTTCTGAAGGGGGCTCGTCTCCATCACCATAGTCTGACCTGACTTTAAAACCTCCGTGGACAGCGCCCTAACCCACTACAAGTCAAGTGGTTAAATGTCTTGCTCCATTTCCATCCAACTGAGAAAAACATCAAGGCCTATGCCCTTTCCCTTGCTTCGACATTATAGGGAAAGAGTCAGCTCATCATCACATCAAACCACCTGAACACCAAATTTCTCCAGTCTCCGTGAACCTCCAATGCGTTCCTTCAGGTAAGACCTATGTGCGCCTTGAGCTTCGGAGAATTCTAAAATGGGGTCACTGCTCCCTGGTAGCCGGGGACCAAAGCATACGAAAAACGTGTCAACTAATTTCTCATTTTTTTTGGGTTGGGAAAATTTTTATTAATGCTAGAGGGGGGAAGGGATTCGTGCCGAAGAAAGGTCCGGGGACCCGGGGAGTTTACATCCTATACACAAAAAGCTTTTCGAAATTTTCCAGGCCAGAAAAGGGGGGGGGCAAAGAGAGGGGGGCATTGTTGGGTGTACCCTTGGACTCTCCGGGGTCCCGGGGCACCCATAGCCCCCGCGTATTGGGAGTGGCACCGTAACCCACGTCATGGGCGGGTGCACTCGGTCCCAGCAGTAGTAACTTATCTTCCCTTCTCTTGCCCAGTTTCCGGCTGTTTGGGTGGGCCCCGCCTCCTTAATAATTGTGGTCATTGGGCCTAGTTACCCCCCTGCCCCGACCTCCCTGTGGATGCATGTCCCCTTAAGTTATGAAAGGGGCCATCTTGAAGTTGTTCCGTTGTTTCGGGTTACCACCCCCCATTCGCCCCCATACTCGACCATGAAAAACCACCTTCTTGATTTGAGCCGTTTTAATTTTTGCCTTACGATTTTGTAACGCGTCATACCTCGGCCACCACCGCAGCCATGTCATGCCAGGGGTAGCGACCTGGGGGTCATCTGCTGCAGCATGTCCATCCCGCCTTGCGGAGGGCTCTGGTGAAAACCAGTGGCTTCTTAGACTCTGATCCCTGATGCGGCTTATACCATCGCCTGCGGCGGCCCAGTTGATCCACTGCTCCTGGTCGTTACACAGTAGTTGTAGGGTGGCCACCAGAATCAACTCCACTGGTGACCCTGGAAAACTCTCCCTGGTAGCCCCCCAAATTCTCCTAGATGGGCATATGGTTTAACAGTGATGGGGAAAACTGGGTTTACTGGAGCCGAAATAAAAATCTGCGCCCTCCCTTTTAGTCAAGAAAAAAACTTTGGGGGGGCCTAGGAAAAAAGAATGGCCACAGAAAAAAAAATAGTAAATCAATGGGCCCCCCCCCATTGTGTCATCAGAGTTTCCCCAACATTGTTTTATCAGAGTGCCCCTGCATTGTGTCATCAGAGTCCCCCCCACATTGTGCCGTTAGTGTTCTCCCTCACATTGTGCCATCAGAGAGCCTCTTACATTGTATCATCAGAGTGCACCATCATTGTGCACTCAAAATGTCCCCCTCATTGTGCCATCAGAGTGCCCTCCACATTGAGCCATTAGAGTTCCCATCTGCATTGTATTATCAGAATGCATCCCCACATTGTGTCAAATCTGTGCCCCCGACACATGGCATCATCAGAGTACCCTCTATATTGTGTCATCAGTGCCCCCCAGACTTTCATCAGTGTGCCCCCCACATTGGACCATAAGAGTTTACCGTAATTGTGCCATCAAAATACCCCCCACACAGGGCAATCAGAGTGTCCCCCTCATTGTGTCATCAGAGTTCCCCCAACATTGTGTCATCAGAGTACCCCGCAGGAGGGGCTGTGATTGACGGGTGACCCCCATGGTGATGGCTGAGATCAGTCATTACTGCTCTGTGATTCCACATGGAAAGCTATGATTGGGCCATTATAATGATGGTCGGGGGCGACACCACAGACATGAAGGAGAGACGGACAAATCTGGAGAAATAAGAGCTCACAGCCATCGACCAACTGGTATCTCAGAGGAAATGTGACCCTGGAATTCTCCTGTTCAGTGGTCGGAGGATGAGCACAGGGATGCAAGGAGCCATAACTCCGAAATCCTGTGTGAGCCGAAACAGGGCCCCTCTGCCTCCCCGGCCACTGGTTGGGAGCAGCTTCCTGGACAATCACATTATTCTCAAAATCAACAGTTTCAGGTATTGCCCTAAACACTCCGTACCCCATCCCCAAATCTGCCCCCTTCCTTGTATCTCCCCTCATTCATCCAGTGGTGTCCGCCATATTCTTCTAATGATCTTCATACCTGTACAGACACCGGCTGCTGACGGCTCCTCCACCTTCATGTGTCCGACCCTGTTCTGTATAAAGATGGCCGCCCCATTGTATGGAGCCGGCGCCTGCACCTTTATGTCTACAGGTTTATACTAACGCTCTGTGGACGCGTCACCCACATCTCATCTTCTTATTCTTACAGATTGGTTAGTAATCATCTATCAGGCACATCCTGCACCCAGTTGGCGTCTGGAATAAGGAATAACCAGTCCCTGAAGAAACTTGACCTGTCTTATAACCGTCTGTCTGGTCCTCACTTCAGTGACTTGATGGAAGCTCTGTCCAGTCCGGGCTGCAGGATAGAGGAATTACAGTGAGTATAAGAGATGTGTACATGACTTTTGGATAGGGATGAACCTTCATTCCACCTTATACAACCCAACTTAAATTCTAGAATAAATGCACAAAATGTGTTATATTCTTTGGTGTTACAATGTCCACAACTTTATTTAAATCACAGAAGTACAACAATTAGAGGAGTCAGGTGAAATGCCCGGCCATTGTGTGAGATTCCCAGCTTCTGGTGTACAGCACCCGGCCAGAAGCCATTCTAGCAGAGCCAGTACACTTTAGGGGCACCAATAACCCTACTAAAGATCCTCACTCCTGATTAACCACTGTGCTCGCCCCTGGATGACATTACCATTATACCAACCTTAAGGCTGGTCACTTTCAAAGATCAGCCTTTTCACATCCTGAGGTTTAGCATCCTCTGTTAGTTAACATTAGTCCACCATAACTTTTCCTGCAACTTCCACCTGACTCCTAAACCGCAACATAAAAGCTGTGACAGTTTATGCCAAAAACATAAGACACTTGCCATTTATTCATGTTTTTTTTTTCCCCACCAATTAGCAGATCCCAGGCTCACTAGGAGTCATCCTACAGCACTCAGGAGAGGAAAACCCCCTGTGGAGGAAACCTCTAGGAAACCATTTCTAAAGGACTGCCCTTCCCTTGGGCTTAGAAGAATAAGGCCAACATGTAACTCATCAACCCATTATAAGAACTATTTGTCATACCAGATATAGAGATGGAGACAATATAGACAGATACAATAATACAAGCATCATTTTACCGATAATAGCTAAACACAAACTTTAGAGCATTCATTAAAGTAGGGGCGGGTGGGAGAGACATGTTTCCTCCAGTTCTAATAGAGAGTGAGAGAGGAAGAGAGAGCGATGACAGGAAATTATATCTAATCCTAAACCCCACCCCCTAACAGTAAGGTCCTACCCTTCCACCTACTCCTCCCTCTTAGGCTATGTTCACACAATGTATTGGGATGTGTACAGTACGCACAGCAATACATCGTGTGTCTCGGGAGCTTGCGCTGATCAGAATAAGTTGCGAATAAGTGACATGTCACTTATCTCCCCGCGCATACAGTACGATTGTATTGTACACGCAGGGGAACAAGGCGTAATCTATAGTTCTCTATCAGAGCTATGGATTACCGTAACTATGGGGCGCATTTTCCTGCATATTAAGTGCAGTACGGCAGGAAATACGCAGTGTGAACGTACCCTTACAGCACAGCCATACCCAGCTCATATCTATAAAACTATACTGACAGGAGCTACAGGACTATGCAAACGCCATAAGCTATTGCACTCTCAACCGCATGCCCCCTTCTGCTCAAAGCTCATAACAGTAAAACACTATGCATACACCTACTCTGTTTAAATCCATATATCTATACAGAGAGGAACTAAAGGCGACATGTATGATTTTTGGCGCCCAGGCACCATTTTTTTGGCGCACCATAGTAGTGTAGAATGCGCCTGAATGTATGAACCTATTCTACTGCGGGTCATAAATCAGGTGCATTCTAGCACAAAAACGACTATTCAACCTCAGGTTTTAAAGTGCTCTACCTGTTCCAGCAGTAATGCACCTGGATTTGCTGTTGTAGTGCGACACCTCCCACACGTCCCCCGAAATCAGGTGAATTACAAAGTACCACGGGCGCTCTGTAATGCGTCTGACACTGGAGTACGCCTGATTAAAAATAGAGCGAACGGGGCTGCTCCAGTGTTCGGGCTGAAAAGATCCCAGACTTCTGGTGCAGCCCCGTCACCAGGCTCAGGCCGCCCCCAGGGGAGCAGAGGAAAGACCTGGTGGCCCCAGGACATGTCAGGCCTGTGGCTGCTTTTTAAGGATAAAGGTAAAGTGCAAGAGACATGTGCAGTCATGTAGAGTAGCTGTAGGTTGGCCCCAGAATCAACTCCACTGTTGGGCCCTAGGTATCCCAGTCCGACGTTCCCCCTACATTGTGCCATCAGAGTGCCCCCCTACGTTGTGCCATAAAAGTTCCCCCCACATTGGATCAAGCGTGTCCCCACAATGTCATCAGAGTACACCTCAAATGATGTCATCAGAGTGCCCCCACATTGTAATCGGACTTCCCCCTCACATGATCTTCCCACATTGTGACATCAAAGCACAACCCATATTTTGCCATAAAAGTGCCCCCACATTGTGCCATCAGAGTGAACCCCCACATTGTTCCACCAGTGCACCCCCACATTGTATAATCGGTCCACCCTATCCACCAATTGGTATTGGCTCTAATCACATGTAGCACAAATGTTGTGATATTTTTTTGAATGGAAAATCCTCAGTGGAGAACAATAGTAACCAGCTGTACCCGTGCCCTCCCCGCAGGAGGGGTCTGTAATTGACAGATGACCCCCATGGTCAGGACCGTCTTTTCCATTGGGCAGGATAGGCGGTTGCCCGGGGGCCCCACAGGCACAGGGGGCCCTTTGGGGAAGCCGCCTACCCTACCCAGTGGCGTAACAGCCCCACCACGACTTTAACCATGTAAAAGGTTTTCATAATTATTATTACCAAAAACATTGGCGGCGGAAAATTATCTACAGGGGGGGCTGTAACATATAGGGGGGGGGATTATTATCTACATGGGTATATCTACTTGTACCTACAGGAAAGTATATATCTACTACAGGGGTCTATGTATACAGATAGACAGGTAGAATATCTACTTGTACCTACAGAGGGCAGTATATCTACCTACAGGGGGCAATATATCTAATTCTACCTAGAGGGGGCACTCTCTGTCTCTCTCTCTCCCCCTATTCCTCTCCACCAACCTACTCAATGTTGAGCAACATTACAACCTATTTACTTAAAGAGGGGGCGCCCATAACAGAGGTTGCAATTGGCAGGGAAGTGTTCATAAAGTAAGAAGTCTAAGATATTTGTGTGGTAAATTCTGCAGGGCTAAGTTGCAACCGGGAGAAGTCATCAGGAAGCAAGGAGAAGAAAAAAGGGAAAAATAACGTTTGGAGCAGATAGGACGTCTCCTCTGAGTCCCTGATGTCAGGGGTCATTTTGCATCTCTGTTAGATCAGTGCTGTAGTTACTGTCATGTGGTGGTGACATGAGCTGGTATCTGAGCTGTGCTCTCTATATGGTGGTGTTGTAGGTTATACCTGAGCTTGTGTCTGACCTCTATGTGGTCTCTATATAGTGGTATTGTAGGTTATACCTGAGCTGGTGTCTGACCTCTATGTGGTCTCTATATGGTGGTGTTGTAGGTTATACCTGAGCTGGTGTCTGACCTCTATGTGGTCTCTATATGGCAGTGTTGTAGGTTATACCTGAGCTGGTGTCGGACCTCTATGTGGTCTCTATATGGTGGTGTTGTAGGTTATACCTGAGCTGCTGTCTGACCTCTATGTGGTCTCTATATGGCAGTGTTGTAGGTTATACCTGAGCTGGTGTCTGACCTCAATGTGGTCTCTATATGGCAGTGTTGTAGGTTATACCTGAGCTGGTGTCTGACCTCTATGTGGTCTCTATATGGCGGTATTGTAGGTTATACCTGAGCTGGTGTATGACCTCTATGTGGTCTCTATATGTCAGTGTTGTAGGTTATACCTGAGCTGGAGTCTGACCTTTATGTGGTCTCTATATGGTGGTGTTGTAGGTTATACCTGAGCTGGTGTCTGACCTCTATGTGGTCTCTATATGGTGGTGTTGTAGGTTATACCTGAGTTGGTGTTTGACATTTATGTGGTCTCTATATGGAAGTGTTGTAGGTTATACCTGAGCTGGTGTCTGACCTCAATCTGGTCTTTATATGGCGGTGTTGTAGGTTATACCTGAGCTGGTGTCTGACCTCTATGTGGTCTCTATATGGTGGTTTTGTAGGTTATACCTGAGCTGGTGTTTGACCTCTATGTGGTCTCTATATGGCGGTGTTGTAGGTTATACCTGAGCTGGTGTCTGACTTCTATGTGGTCTCTATATGGCGGGGTTGTAAGTTATACCTGAGCTGGTGTCTGACCACTTTGTGTTCTCTATATGGTGTTGTTGTAGCTTATACCTGAGCTGGTGTCTGACCTTTATTTTGTCTCTATATAGTGGTGTTGTAGGTTATACCTGAGCTGGTGTCTGACCTCTATGTGGTCTCTATATGGCAGTGTTGTAGGTTATACCTGACTGTTCTGACCTCTATGTGGTTTCTATATGGCGGTGTTGTAGGTTATACCTGAGCTGGTGTCTGACCTCTATGTGGTCTCTATATGGCTGTATTGTAGGTTATACCTGAGCTGGTGTTTGACCTCTATGTGGTCCCTATATAGCGGTGTTGTTGGTTATACCTGAGCTGGTGTCTGACCTCTATGTTGTCTATTTATGGCGGTGTTGTAGATTTTACCTTAGCTGGTGTCTGACCTCTATGTGGTCTCTATATGGTGGTGTTCTAGGTTATACCTGAGCTGGTGTCTGACTTCTATGTGGTCTTTATATGGTGGTGTTGTATTTTATACCTGATCTGCTGTCTGACCTCTTTGTGGTCTCTATATGGCGAGGTTGTAGGTTATACCTGAGCTGGTGTCGGACCACTATGTGGTCTCTATATAGTGGTGTTGTAGGTTATACTTGAGCTGGTGTCTGACCTCTTTGTGATCTCTATATGGCGGGGTTGTAGGTTATACCTGAGCTGGTGTCAGACCACTATGTGGTCTCTATATAATGGTGTTGTAGGTTATACTTGAGCTGGTGTCTGACCTCTTTGTGGTCTCTATATGGTGGTGTTGTAGGTTATACCTGAGCTGGTGTCGGATCACTATGTGGTCTCTATATGTTGGTGTTGTAGGTTATACCTGAGCTGTTGTCTGACCTCTGTGTGGTCTCTATATGGCAGTGTTGTAGGTTATACCTGAGCTGGTGTCTGACCTCTATGTGGTTTCTATATGGCGGTGTTGTAGGTTATACCTGAGCTGGTGTCTGACCTCTATGTGGTCTCTATATGGCGGTGTTGTAGGTTATACCTGTGCTGGTGTCTGATTTCTATGTGGTCTCTATATGGCGGGGTTGTAGGTTACATCTAAGCTGGTGTCGGACCACTATGTGATCTCTATAAATTGGTGTTGTAGTTTAGACCTGAGCTGGAGTCTGTCCTCTATGTGGTCTCTATATGGTGGTGTTGTAGGTTAAACCTGAATTGATGTGTGATCACTATGTGGTCTCTATATGGCAGTGTTGTAGGTTATACCTTAGCTGGTGTCTGACCTCTATGTGGTCTCTACATGGTGTTGTTGTATGTTATAACTGAGCTTGTTTCTGACTTCTATGTGTTTTCTATATGATGGTGTTGTAGGTTATATTTGAGCTGGTGTCTGACCTCTATGTGGTCTCCATGTGGCAGTGTTGAAGGTTAGACCTGAGCTGGTGTCTGACCTCTATGTGGTCTCTATATAGTGGTGTTGTAGGTTATACCTGAGCTGGTGTCTGACCTCTATTTGGTCTCTATATGGTGGTGTTGTAGGTTATACCTGTACCTGAGCTGGTGTCTGACCTTATGTAGTCTCTATATGGTATTGGTGTAGGTTATACCTGAGCTGGTGTCTGACTTCTATGTGGTCGCTATATGGGGGTGTTGTAGGTTATACCTGAGCTGGTGTCTGACTTCTATGTGGTCTCTATATGGCGGTATTGTAGGTTATACCTGAGCTGGTGTCTGACTTCTATGTGGTCTCTAAATGGCGGGGTTGTAGGTTACACCTGAGCTGGTGTCTGACCTCTCTGTGGTCTCTATATGGTGGTGTTGTAGGTTATACCTGATCTGTTGTCTGACCTCTATGTGGTCTCTGTGTTGGTGTTGTAGGTTATACCTGAGTTTTTGTCTGACCACTCGGTAGTCTCTGTATGATGGTATTAGCAGGTTATACCTGAGTTGGTGTCTAACTACTATGCAGTCTCTATACTGTGGTGTTGTAAGTTATGAGGTTATCGATAATGTATATATTTGTTTCTGTGAGTAGTTGTGTTTTTTTGGGGGGCCCAATCCACAGCTCTGCCCAGGGGCCCATAATGCTGTTAAGACGGCTCTGACCATGGTGATATCTGAAATCAGGAAATGTGACCCTGGAATTCTCGCCCCTGTTTAGTGGTCGGAGGTTGAGTACAGTGATGTTCCCTGCCAGTGCATGGAGCCATAACTCCGAAATCCTGTGTGAGGTGACACCAGGGCCCCTCTGCCTCCCCGGCCACTGGTTGGGGAGCAGATCCCTGGACAATCACATTATTCCGAACATCAACAGTTTTGGGTATTGTCTTAAACACTCCCTCCCGCATCCCTGAATCTTCCCCCTTCCTTGTATCACCCCTCATTCATCCAGTGGTGTCCGCTATACTCTTCTAATGCCCTTTATACCTGAACACAATGCTATTTCTGCAGGATGCCGCACTCCTTAGTTCAGTAAGTAGTACCAGGGTGCATGCAGACCATGGATTATGATGCAAAAGGATTTTGGAGTTTATTTACATAATGAGACAGAAAGTTCTCCAATGGTTCAAGACAGCAAAGCAAATATGTACAGATGTGTCTGTAAGCAACAAAATGGCGTAAGTAAACGAATGATAACAAATACGATGAAGGAAGTGGGAGAAAACTGTCAAAAAAAGGAGAGGAGGAGAAGACTATCAGAAAGAATCAAAAGCTGAGGAATAAAATAGACTAAAAGTAAAGCGAAAAATAGCAGATGTATAGGAGAATAGAGGGCAAGACAGTAATACAGGGAGGAGAATATAAGGGGAATAGATGATTAAGGAGGATGACGTTCAATACCAAGAAGAATAGTAGACTTGGAGAAAAAGATAAGGGAAACCAATATGGGGATGCTGAAGACGGGATATAGCAGTAGAAGACCCCAGGGGAAAAAGAGCATAAATAAAGGGATGTGAATGAGGAAGGCCATGAAAAAAGAGGGACTTAATGCACAGGAACATAAAGCGGATGATATGAGAGGAACAGAGATAAAACAAACTAGGGAGAAGGAGAAAGAATGTGAAGAGTGTGGGTAAGCTGAACATTGAATACTGAAGATAGAGGACCAGTAAGGACAACCAAAGTGAATAGGAACAGGTAAAGTAGCAAAAAAGAACATTAATAAGCCAACAATTAGAGGTACAGACATGGAGGAATGCAAGTGTGAATGTACTGGAGCTGTCTGGCCATTCACATGGACATAGCCTGCTATATGCTGCTGGCAGTGTTGACTTCCTGCCCGGGTGAACGCACCACAGCATGTGCAGAATGTGACTTCCTGTCCGGTGGAACGCACCAAAGCATGTGCAGAATGTGACTTCCTGTCAGGTGGAACGCACCACAGCATGTGCAGAATTTTACTTCCTGCCCGGGTGAACGCACCACAGCATGTGCAGAATGTGACTTCCTGTCCGGTGGAACACACCAGAGCATGTGCAGAATGTGACTTCCTGTCCGGTGGAACGCACCAGAGCATGTGCAGAATGTGACTTCCTGTCCGGTGGAACGCACCAGAGCATGTGCAGAATATGACTTCCTTTCCGGTGAAACGCACCAGAGCATGTTACGAATGTGACTTCCTGTCTGGTGGAATGCACTAGAGCATGTGCAGAATGTGACTTCCTGTCTTTGGAACGCACCAGAGCATGTGTAGAGTGTGAATTTCTGTCCGGTGGAACGCACCAGACCATGTGCAGAATGTGACTTCCTATCAGGTGGAATGCACGAGAGCATGTACAGAATGTGATTTCCTATCAGGTGGAATGCACCAGAGCAGCATTAATGCTGACATCCTGTCGCGGGGAACGCACCAAGCATGTGAATGAATGGACTTCCTGTCCATGGAATGCACCACGCTGTGCAGATGTGACTTCCTGTCCGGTGGAACGCACCAGAGCTTGTGCAGAATGTGACTTCCTGTCTGGTGGAACGCACCAGAGCTTGTGCAGAATGTGACTTCCTGTCCGTTGGAATGCACCAGAGCATGTGCAGAATTTACTTCCTGTCCGGGTGGAACGCACCACAGCATGTGCAGAATGTGACTTCCTGTCCTGGTGGAACACACCAGAGCATGTTGGCAGAATGTGACTTCCTGTCCGATGGAACACACCAGAGCATGTGCAGAATGTGACTTCCTGTCCATTGGAATGCACCAGAGCATGTGCAGAATGTGACTTCCTGTCCCGTGGAAAGCACCAGAGCATGTGCAGAATGTGACTTCCTGTCAGTGGAAGCACCAGGCATGTGCAGAATGTGACTTCCTGTCCTGGAACGCACCAGAGCATGTGCAGAATGTGACTTCCTGTCCGGTGGAAGCAAACCCGAGCATGTGCAGAATGTGACTTCCTGTCGGTGGAATGCACAGAGCATGTCAAAATGTGATTTTCCTATTGGAACGCACCAGAGCAGGTGCAGAATGTGACTTCCTGTCCGGTGGAACGCACCAGAGCATGTGAAGAATGTGACTTCCTGTCCGGTGGAATGCACCAGCGCATGTGCAGAATGTGACTTCCTGTCCGGTGGAACACACCAGCGCATGTGCAGAATGTGACTTCCTGTCTGGTGGAATGCACCAGAGCATGTGCAGAATGTGACTTCCTGTCCGTTGGAAAGCACCAGAGCATGTGCAGAATGTGACTTCCTGTTCCGTGGAACGCACCAGCGCATGTGCATACTGTGACTTCCTGTCTTTGGAACACACCAGAGCATGTGCAGAATGTGACTTCATGTCCGATGGAACTCTCCAGAGCATGTGGTGAATGTGACTTCCTGTCCTGTGGAATGCACCAGAGCATGTGCAGAATGTGACTTCCTGTCCATTGGAACGCACCAGAGCATGTGCAGAATGTGACTTCCTGTCCCGTGGAAAGCACCAGAGCATGTGCAGAATGTGACTTCCTGTCCAGTGGAACGCACCAGCGCATGTGCAGAATGTGACTTCCTGTCCAGTGAAACGCACCAGCGCATGTGCAGAATGTGACTTCCTGTCCGGTGGAATGCAACAGAGCATGTGCAGAATGTGACATCCTGTCCGGTGGAATGCAACAGAGCATGTGCAAAATGTGACTTCCTGTCCGTTGGAACGCACCAGCGCATGTGCAGAATGTGACTTCCTGTCCGTTGGAACGCACCAGAGCATGTGCAGAATGTGACTTCCTGTCCGGTGGAACGCACCAGCGCAGGGGCAGAATGTGACTTCCTGTCTCTGGAACGCACCAGAGCATGTGCAGAATGTGACTTCCTGTCCGATGGAACGTACCAGAGCATGTGCAGAATGTGACTTCCTGTCCATTGGAATGCACCAGAGCATGTGCAGAATGTGATTCCTGTCCATTGGAATGCACCAGAGCATGTGCAGAATGTGATTTCCTGTCCATTGGAATGCACCAGAGCATGTGCAGTATGTGACTTCCTGTCCCGTGGAACGCACCAGAGCATGTGCAGAATGTGACTTCCTGTCCAGTGGAACGCACCAGCGCATGTGCAGAATGTGACTTCCTGTCCGGTGGAATGCAACAGAGCATGTGCAGAATGGGACTTCCTGTCCGGTGGAACGCACCAGAGCATGTGCAAAATGGGACTTCCTGTCCGGTGGAACGCACCAGAGCATGTGCAAAATGTGACTTCCTGTCTGTTGGAAACCATACCGGAAAGTGGCATAATATGATAGACAGAGCTATGTAAAGTTTGTTGTATGTAATAGAATGGGGCAGAGAACATCTAGTAAGTGAAAATAAAGATTAAAATGTAGAATATGTGTAGAGAGTATGAAATGAGTGAGATAAATAAAGTAGGACAGAGGTAAGCAAAGATAATAGGAAATGAGAATAATGACAAGAATGAAGAGACCATAAACGGCCCTAAGAGGATCAAGCTAAACAAAGGTGGAATGCAAATGGCCAAAAGGGAGCATGTACATGGATATAAGAAAGGGCTCTACCAGTTTAACCCCTTAACAACCCTGGACATATGAGTACGTCCCAGGGTCACTAAGGGGCTTTGCGGCGGGATCAGACAACGGCGCAGCCAGCAAGTGGGTAGTGTGGCCGTGAGTCAGCAGGGTAGCAGCAGGCCAAACGGCCACGGGGTAGAAAACCCGCTTCGCAGGTCCAAGAAAGTAGCGGCACAGGGGCTCAGCGAGGCAGCGGCGGTAGTAGTCACTCAGTGCGGAGCGTTGGTGGTAAAATCAGCCACTCGGCGGTGTGGCAGTTTTTTGCTAAGACACCGGAGGAGCCGAACATGGGTATATGTAGAATCTGTGGGCAGAAAGTGAAGCGTGGCCAGGGAGCTAACGTTGGCACCACGGCCCTGTGTCAACACATGCAGCGTCACCATCTGGTAGCCTGGGAGAAACGTGTCTCAGATGTGGAGGTCCATCCTGCCGCAGCAACAGCAGCGCCCAGTGGCATGCATACCATTTCAGCCAGTCAAAGCTATACCACCTCTGCAGAAGGGAGCTGTTTCTCTTTGCCATTATCTCCCGGTCCAGATGCTCCTGCTCCTCGCTACTCATGGCGCCAGCAGTCGTTCACCAAGGCGATTTCAAAGACACAACAGTATGCGTCCAACCATCCTAAGGTGTAGAAGCTGACCGTGCTCCTGTCCAAGTTGTTGGTACTGCAGTCCCTCCCTTTCCAAATGGTGGACTCTGCACCGTTCAGAGAACTAATGGCTTGTGCCGAGCCGAGGTGGAGAGTTCAAAGCCGTAATTTCTTTTCCAAAAAGGCAGTACCAGCCCTTCACAAATATGTAGAACAGAAGGTGGGCCAGTCCTTGAGCTTATCGGTTTGTTCCCAGGTGCATGGCAGCACGGACGTGTGGAGCTGTAACTACGGTCCACACGTAGCAAGAAATCAATGTGTGGCTTTTTCCGTTGGAATTCCAGACTGCACATGTTGGACCGACTGTATGAACAGAGAAAGGCCATTAACGATTTTTTGATGATCCAGGCGGACAGGAGTACTCCCCTGTGTAACTTTGATGTCAGCCAGTGGCAGCTCATGCGTAACACCTGATGTTTGCTGAGGCCGTTTGAGGAGGCGACGTTATTTGTCAGTCACCAGGACTACGGGATGAATAACGTCATTCCACTGCTTCATGTCCTGGAACAGATGCTGAAAAATCTGTCTAGGCAGGGGACTGGAGACGTGGCGACTACATCTCGCGGCCACATGAGTCCGGTGGGGACTGAACTGGAGGAGGAGGAGGACATTGGCGCACAAGCATTGTCTGGTGAAATTAGTGGTTTTTTTTACCTAGGTGACAGGAGAGGAGGAGCAGGAGCAGCTGGAGGAGGTAGATGGAGATGAGGAAGACAAGGCAGATGACCCCAAGCACCGTGGCAGTATACAGTGGAGATGGAGGCAGGGAGTCCCTCAGAGTCTCTTGCGCAGATGGCCCGCAGCATGCTGATTTGCCTGGCTAGTGACAGCCGAATAGTCAGCATCCGGCAGAGGGATGACTTCTGGCTCTCCACCCTCTTGGACCCTCGCTACCGATCCAAAATGGGAGCCTTTTTTCCAGATGCTGAGAGGGAGGACAAACTGGCGTACTATAGAGAAATCCTCCGTAGTCAGTTGGCTGCTGCCTTTGTGCTGCATAGTCCATCCTCTGACAGGTCTGTCCGGGAGGTTCCTCAGCGCTCACGTATCACTGCCACGGCTGCTGTGGGAAAGTAGGGGGAGGAGCAGTACCAGCTCCATCAGCAGCAACCTAAGTCTGGAGTCGCTAATGAGCAGCCTCCTTCCCCCGCCTAGTGAGGAGGGCACTCACCAGCAGCAGCAGAACCTGGAGCAGACCCTGAACCAACAGGTGGTGGCTTACTTGGACATCACTCTGCCACCCCAGTTAGAAGATCTGCTGGACTACTGGGCAGCCAAACTGGATGTGGAGCCGCAACTTGCCGAGTTTGCAGTGGAGAAGCTGTCCTGCCCGGCCAGTAGTGTGGCATCAGAGCGGGTGTTCAGTGCGGCGGGGGCCATCATTACGCAAAGGAGAACCAGATTGTCCACTGGAAATGTGGAACAACTGACCTTTGTCAAGATGAAACAGGTGTGGATTGGCCAGGATTTCCACAGACGAATGCTTTAGGTGTCAGATTATATCAGCCTGTCACGTTTCAAGGCTTTATTTGAGTAAACATGGTACAAGAAGCAAAGGGAAACACTTGAAACGAGGGTGGAAAGGTGGATCCTTGGGACCGCGGAGGCAGACTCCACCTACCGCGGCCAGGAAAGTAAGGCCTAGGCCCGAGTACTGTCCACAAAACCCAAGTTCAAAGGCAGGGCCTAGGGTCACTGATCTTGAGGCTGTAGACGACAGGAACGCCAGGACCACCGTGGGACAGGAGAGACAACAGCTGACACCGGACTCCGACAAGAGGGAACACTCCGTAACACCGGACTTCGCCAGGAGGGACGGCAGAGGACCACCGGACACCACCAGGAGGGACTGCAGAGGACCACCGGACACCACCAGGAGGGACTGTAGAGGACCACCGGACACCACCAGGAGGGACTGCAGAGGACCACGGGACACCACCAGGAGGGACAGCTCAGGAACACGGAAACCTTCCAGGAGGCACGGCTCAGGCACACAGGAACCTTCCAAGATACACGGCTGAGAAACACAGGAACCTTCCAAGATACACGGCTGAGGAACACAGGAACCTTCCAGGAGGCACGGCTGAGGAACACCGGAACCTTCCAGGAGCCATGGCTGAGGAACACAGGAACCTTCCAGAAGGCGCAGCTGAGGAACACAGGAACTCTCCAGGAGACACGACTAGAGGAACACAGGAACCTTCGAGGAGACACGGCTGAGGAACTCAGGAACCTTCCAGGAGACATGGCTGAGGAACACAGGAACCTTCCAGGAGACATGGCTGAGGAACACAGGTACCTTCCAGGAGACATGGCTGAGGAACACAGGAACCTTCCAGGATACACGGCTGAGGAACACAGGAACCTTCCAGGAGACACGACTGAAGAATACAGGAACCTTCCAGGAGACACGGTTGAGGAACACAGGAACCTTCCAAGAGACACGACTGAGGAACACAGGAACTTTCCAGCAACGCAGCCAGGACAGGATGCAGGACGCTTGAGGCAGGGAAGTGGGCCTTGGCCCAGCAACACCAATACTCAGGCACAGACTGTTGGTAGGGGTCGTCTTTTATAGGAGTTAGCAGATGAGGAAGTGCTGCACCTGGTCCAGCCCAGTTGGAGGTGTTAACTGTTGCAGCACTGAACAGAATTAGCAAATTCCAACCGCCAGGATCAAACACACAATTGCATGTAGGCAGGAAGCAGAGGAATTTGCAGATCGTGACACAGCCATGACGCCTCACCAAAACTTTGAGAAATGAATCTGGATTCAAACTACCTGCCTCAGCCACTATTCTGATGCTGCCACCCACCTGATGCCACACATCTGCTGCCAGTTTCTCCATCTGCCTACCACTATCTTTACCAGGGACTGGTATTGCCATCCACCTCCACACTCTGTCATTGTGCCACTCTATGACCTCATGCTACTGCTGCTGCTGCTGTTGCCGTGACCTCTACACCCTGTCATTGTGCCACTCTATGACCCCATGCTGCTTCTGCTTTTGCCATGACCTCCACACTCTGTCATTGTGCCACTCTGTGGCCTACTCCTGTTTGCGCCACCTCCACACTCTGTCATTGTGCCACTGTCTGACCTCATGCTGTTGCTGCTGTTGCTGCTGTCACCTCCACACTGTGTCATTGTGCCACTGTCTGACCTCATGCTGCTGCTGTGGCTGCTGCTGTGACCTCCACACTGTGTCATTGTGCCACTCTGTGGCTTACTCCAGTTTTTGCCACCTCCAGAATGTCATTGTGCCACTGTCTGACCTCATGCTGCTGCTGTGGCTGCTGCCGTGACCTCCACACTCTGTCATTGTGCCACTCTCTGACCTCATGCTGCTGCTGTGGTGCTGCCGTGACCTCCACACTCTGCATTGTGCCACTATCCCCCAAGCACCCCCAAGCACCTTGGCAGTATACAGTGGATATGTAGGCAGGGAGTCCCTCAGAGTCACTTGCGCACATGGCCCGCAGCATGCTGATTTGCCTGGCTACTAACAGCCGAATAGTCACCATCCGGCAGAGAGATGACTTCTGAATCTCCACCCTCTTGGACCCTCGCTACCGGTCCAAAATGGGAGCCTTTTTCCAGCTGCTGAGAGGGAGGACAAACTGGCGTACTTTAGAGAAATCCTCCGTAGTCAGTTTGCTAATGTTCCGAAACCATTTTTGGCCAAGGCAATTCTACCTCCATCAGCTTCATCATTAATACCAAAAAAAGTTCCAAAGGAGTTTATTATAAAGTATAAACGTGGTAGTTTGAATCCAGTTTCTGTGTGACACCAAGTTGTTCAAATGCAGCATATGGAACTTAAACTGAAGGAGACCCTAATTACAGTGAATGTTTTAGGTGCTTATTTTGCATTCTGTGCCATTAGTATGGAATTTATTACAAAACTGGAATGGGAAGCAAATGCTGAAAAACTGGCTTTGGATGAGCTTCTTCAGTATGAAGAATGTGAATCGTATGTCCAACTTACAGAAAGTAAAAACCACCTCCAGGACTATGAAATAAAAAATAATGATCTTTAGAGTCTATAGAGAAAGCGTTTCCTTGAGCCTCGTCTGTCATATCCATGTACCATACCTCTTGCCTCCGTCCCTTGACCACAATCCTTGCCGGCTGTCCTGACCTTACACTTGTCCGAGACTCCGAGTTTGCCTTACGATTTTGTACCTCGCTATACCTCGGCTGCCACAGCAAGCAAGTCACGTCAGGGGTAGCGACCTGGTAGACTCCCGCTGCAGCAAGTCCATCCCGCTTTGCGGCAGGCTTTGGTGAAAAGCGGGACTTACTTAGATTCCGCTCCCTGGCGTGGCTATTGCCATCGTCCCCTTACTGTGTTGCGATCTGTGCCGGCTCCAGGAACCTACTATTGTGTTTTTTGACACTATTGTAGGATCTTCTGAGGCCTTAGCTTGTTTTTTTCCAGCTGGCTGCCATGACTTTATCAGGCTGCATTCCCGCTTCAGTTTTTTGGTCAGTTTTGCCCCTGTAAGTGCCCAGGGAATTTTAGAGTGAAGCGATTCTAAGAGCGGCGGCAGTCATGTGCGTGTCATACTAAAACACAGCATTGTATGAAGACCAAACCATGCTCCCTCTGCATATTTAAGCATGGCACAATGTGCTCTCTGCAGCCAGGAAATAGCTGTTTTTTAATGCAATTTGTCCCGAAGTAATTCGGGACAAAAATAATTTTGACGGGAAATTTGGCGAAGTCAGCAAATCGAATTTTTGAGAAATTCGCCCATCTCTAGTCATTTCCCGTAGCATAAAAATTGGAATAAAAGTGATCAAAAAAGTTGCATGCATTCCGAACTGCTAGCAATAAAAGGTATGCTTCAGCCCGCAAAAATGCCGCCTCACTGGTGTCCGTAGGTGTGAGTACAAAAAAGTTATTGGTCACACAAAATGGCGCTGCGACACAAATTTCAAAATAGAAAATGTTTGGAATTTCTTTTACGGTACCAAAACATTGTAGAAACCCTACATGTTTGGTGTTTGCGGATGCATATCAACCTGTAGAATACAAATAACACATTATATTTACCCAAGATTGAACGCCGTAAAAGCAAAAATCCCACAAACATGGCGAAAGTACTTTTTTCACAATATGTCCCACTTGTAAATTTTTTTTGCAGTTTCCTAGCATATTCTATAATACAGTGAATAACACCATTAGAAAGTCCATCTTTCGCGCAAAATAAAAGCCCTCATAGATCTAAAAATGGCTCTGGGAAGGCAAGGAGGGAAAAACGAAAGTGTCAACAACAAAAAAATCGCAAGGTCCTTAAGGGGTTAATTGAATGCCATTTGGTCTGTCTTATGCACCGGGAACATTCCATTGGCTGATGGAACAGTGCCTGGGAGATCTTAACTTTGAATTGGTGCTGATATACCTGGACGATGTAGTAGGGCTCGGGACCTCCTTTGAGGATCTTCTTCAGAAACTGTGGCGGGTCCTGGAGCGGCTGTGGGACAACAGTTCAAAAGTGGCCTCAGCTGTGTACACTATGAGAGTTGCAAGCATTCCTGGGACTGACCGGATATTACCGACCGTTTATAACCCGATTCACTCATCTGACAGGTCCATTAAATGAGCTACTGAGAGGCACAGCTGGAGGGCCCAAAGAATTGCCCTATCGAGTGGGGACCACGGCAACAAAACGCACTTGAAGTGGTGAAAGAGTCGCTGACTAGTGCACAGATTCTGGCATATGCGTGGTTCGATACCCCCTTTTTGTTGTATACTGATGGGAGTCTACATGGGTTGGAGCCATGCTGTCCCAGGTCCAGGAGGGGCAAGAGAGAGAGTAATTGCCTATGCCAGTCGGTCTTTGTGAGAGTCGGAGAGTCAGACAATGAGAGCTCCTTTAAGTTGGAACTATTGGCCCCGGTGTGGGCTATAACTGAAAGGTTTGCAGAGGTGACTGCCATGACAGACAGGAATGCGTTGGCACATCTAGAGAATTGCAAAGCTTGGAGCAGAAATGGGTATCTTGCCTTTCTAAGTACCAATTCTGCATCAAGTTCCGATCAGGGAGGGAAAATAGTAATACCAATGCACTCTCCCAGGTTCCAGTCAGACTACCGTCTTGGAGTGTTGACGAAGAGTTAGATGGCACTGAAATGCCTTACCTTGGTCGGCTACCTATGTTCCAGGACATGGCACATTCAAGTGAGGTGGCATCTGGGATGTCAATGGTGTTGGGAAAGACGTTGGCTGATGGGGGGTGGGGGTCCAAGATGGTTGCCCAGATTTACAGAACGTGAAGGAGTGGGTGCGATCTCAGGTCTGGCCCCAGCCAGAAGAGCAGGCCCGGCTGACCCTGCAGGGACAGAAGATGTTGAGGCAATGGGATTTGCTTATTGTTACCAAGGGACTCTATACCATATACTTACAGAGCTGCAGTACCGATGACAGATTGTCATTCACATGTCGTTGGGACCAGAGACTTCTTGGGAAGCCAATGAGAGGGGTACCCATTTCGGAAGCAACAAAACATACAGGTGGCTCCAACGACTGGTGTACTGCCCCGACTTGGCAAGCATGGTGTCTGAAGCTTGTCTCAAGTGTCGGACCTGTGGGTTGAGTAAGAGCACTGAACAGTGGGCTCCCGTCCAGATCATCCCTAGAGCTCCTAATGATCGATTATGTACAGATTGGGTACTCTGCCTTTGGGTACTCATATTCATGAAATATGCAGTGGCTGTACCCACCAGGTATCAGACGGCATAGTCACGGCATAGTCTGCTGCTGAGGTGGTCCACAAACACTTTTTACAGGTGTTTGTGTGTCCGCAGAGGATACATTCAGATCAGGGCGCATGCGTGCAAGGGGCTTAACAGTGGGAATTGTATCAGCTATATGGGATATATATACATATATATGTACCACCCCGTATCATCCTCAGGGTAATGGGATGTATGAGCGGTTTAACCGCACCCTCAACCAGATGCTGTGAACTTTAGAGGACAGTCAGAAGGCTAGGTGGCCGGAGTACCTGCCTGAAATGATGTGGACCTATAATAATACCACGGGTTATTCTCCACATATGCTCATGTTCAGAAGAACAGGCCAATAGATTGAGGCTCTCCACATGCCCAGTCCGATGGAACCTCCACCGATAATTACCACCACATGGGCGCACAAGCTCAAGTTTGTGGGATAACGCCTGAAACACGTGATACACCTTAATGCGCGTCCTGTAAAAAAGAGACGGGTATGTCTCAGGTGACCAAGTGATGGACAGAGCTAAGAGATCATCCAGAAAGTTGGATGGGATGTGGAAGGCAGTCCCGTATATGGTACAGAGGAGGGTAGACTCTGTCATCCCTGTCAACGAGGTAGAGCCGATAGGGACGCGGGATCCCTTACAAAATCTGCAGGTGCTCGTTTCTGTGGATGAGGTACCTACCCCTGCCCAGCAACATCTCTTAGATGAAGAATGGTGGGTTGTCCCGGTTCAAGCCTCAACTGAGATTCCAGCTGTGGCAAGCTTGCCACCCAGGGAGAGACTGGAGCAGTCAACACGTCCTTCCCCAGGAGATGTGCCTGAAGCACCTAAGCCTATAGCTTCACATAGGATGCCCAGGTCCAATGCTGGTGTACCCCCCACAGTGCTATGCGCAAGATAAGTTTGTTTGGGGAGGGTTGGCGAGGACACTAGTGGGGTGGTATGTGGTATGGTGGAAGAGCCTCATTGTGTTTACCCAGTGAAATCTTATGCGTAATTGGTGATTGCAAATTATCCTTTTGCATTCTGCTGTTTGGCCACAAGATGCCACTGTTTTGAGAATCTAACTTATGTACAATAGATGATAAGACATGTGATTTGGAACTGTCATGTGACAGAGAGCCTAGGAAGCAGCAGTCATTTTGGAGAGGAGAAGTGATGAGGCTGAGAGATCAGGCAGAGAAAAAACCTTGAGCACGGTTCTGCTTAGTTCTCTTGCCTCAGTGAATCCAATAAAGATGACCAGCTCTTGTTGGGAGAGGAGAGTTGTGCTGGCTGCGTTGATGCTGTTGGTGAGGAAAGCTCTGTGATGGAAGGAACATTCTGCAGAATCCACAACCAGAGAGGAGTGATCACCATCATGGATATCAGACTCCGACGGAGGGAACCCTCATCCCAGAGCGGTGTTTGTCTGCAAATCCAAGGTAGACTTAGTTCAGTAGTGTGTACGCCAACTTAGCTAGAACTATTACCAGGCCTGTAGTTAGCTTAGTTAGGGCCAGAGTTGGTGTCAGGCCATGGATGACTATTCAGGAAAGATTCCTGATTTGGGACATTGAAGAGGATTTGACATCAGTACTGTTACTATTGCAACCTGTTCACCTGTCATACTCTGAATGCTGTATATCTTTTGGGAATAGTGGGTAAAGCTAATTAGGTTGTAAGCTGTTGTGCTACACCGTGAGCACACCTTTGAACTGCACTGCATAAAATTGTTCCTGTTGTGTAAAGTACTAAGAGGTAAATGATGGTCAACCTTTCCAATCCCGTTGGTAGGTAAACATATCGTGTATCCGGAGAATATACTCCAGGCGGTGCGCTGTGTAGCACAGTGGCAAGTTCAGTAAACTATTCCTTTGGTTGAACTGGTGTTGGAGTTGTTTTTACTCTTTCGAAGAAGCCCTGGGAAGCCCACACGGTAAACGGCTTACATCTACAGGTTTTTACTAACGCTCTGTGGATGCGTCACCCACATCTTATCTTCTTATTCTTACAGATTGGCTGATAATAAGTTATCAGACACGTCCTGCACCCAGTTGGCGTCTGGAATAAGGAATAACCAGTCCCTGAAGAAACTTGTCCTATCTGGTAACCGTCTGTTTGGTCCTCACTTCAGTGACTTGATGGAAGCTCTGTCCAGTCTGTGCTGCAGGATAGAGGAATTAAAGTGAGTATAAGAGATGTGTACAGGACAGAGCCTTGTGGGGACAAGGTAGTATTTGTTGTAAAGGGAGTCTTATCAGAGAGCGGGGAGAGGGCGCAGCACATGGGGAAACTTTGGGACATTGATCAGATGAAATGTGTCCCCTGCATTATAGAGATGATACATGCGCCATATTGATGAGAGATGAGCGCCATTTATAATCCTGTGCTGTGACCTGTATAACAGATCAGGGGATAAACCAGTCCCAATGGTGACAGCTCCTCCGGGGACATTATTACAGCAATTGTATCTGCTGATTTCTCCTGTACATGGGGCTGATATATTATTCCCAGTTACTGGGGAGATACAGCCCCTGTCCAGTCCACACGCTGCCCCCAGTCACTCCACAGCCCAGTGTGAATTCAGGCCTGTGACTGGCAGGGGGCACATACTTTGTCCTATGTAGTGTATATGTGTTGTATCATTCTCCTGCTATATGGTGTGCCCTCCACATGGTGGTATTATGTAGACACTATACCATATAGCATGATGTGTGGTAGCATTCAGGATTTATATGGCTGCGCCCCGGCTGCTAGTTTCGGCCTCTGACTCTCTGGCTGCCTGTGCCGTCATCGGTGTCTCTTGGTGAAGATTGCTGGGGACGGCCACCAGTGCGGAGCTCAGGAACTATCAGCACTTTCTTTTATTGGTTATTATAGGCTCTTGTCACCAGGCTCAGGCCGACCCACAGGGGAGCAGAGGAAAGCCCCGGTGGTCCCAGGACATGTCAGGCCTGTGGCTGCTTAATAGGGGTAAAGGTAGAGAAAGAGAGGAAGAGTGCAAGAGACATGTACATACAATAGTTTTAGGATGGCCCCAAAATCAACTCCACCAGTGACATCCAGAATTATTGGCACTGGTGGCCCGAAGAATCAGCTCCATAGATAGGCCCTAGTGTCACGTCAAGGGGGGTGCAGTGAGCCCTGACAGTAACCCAGCCCACTGTCCCTGCCTACTTGACGTGCTGCCCTAGATGGCAGACGGCAACTGGGCGACAATCCCTGCGCTACTAAGTGCTGGGGCCGTCAAGAGTTAGAATGGTCAGACAGTCCGGGTCAATACCAAAACGGGAACACCAAAGCCACAAATCAGAACCAGAGGGGTAAACGTAAACAAGCCGGGGTCAAAAGCCAAACAGGAGCGAGGTACAAAATCAGGAGACAAGCCGGGGTCAGGAGAACAAGCCGAGGTCAGGTATACAAGTAAACAGCAAAATACAAATCACAGGAAAACAGGGCACTCAGGAAATTTCACAGGCACAGCACTCAGCTAACAGGAAGTTTAAATGGGTTTCCCGGATACCGCCCATGTAGCTGATTGGAGCGGCCTCCGGGTCCTCCCCTTGGCTGGTGCGACTCGCCTCGTGTCAGGAGTGGCTGGGCGTCTGTCACTCACAGAGCTGCCAGCAGCAAGAGTATCAGGGTGGGGTTGCAAATCAACTGCTGCAGCCTGTGGATCTCTGCAGCCTGAGTGCAGCCTAGCCCTGACAGTACCCCCCCTTTTAGGAGGGGCCCTTGGACCCTTCCCTGGTCCGGGTTTGTCCAGGTGAGACTCATGGAATTCCCTCACCAGGCGTCAGCTGGATGGATTTCGCCGGAAAACCCCATGATTCTCCCCTCAGGACCATAACCCTTCCAGTGGACCAGGTACTGCAGTGACCTTTGGACCTTACGAGAATCCAAAATACGGGCGACTTCGTATTCTAACTCCCCCTCTATGAATACTGGAGAAGGAGGTCTAGAGGGCGGAGTCAGGCCATGAATATACCTCTTAAGAAGTGAAACGATGGAAAAACATTATGTTTTACGGAGAGAAGAGGGTAGTTTGAGACGATATGCCACCGGGTTAACCACCTCCTGAACCACATACGGACCTACAAATCGCGGCGCGAGTTTACCAGAGGAAACTTTCAATCGCAGATTTTGGGTGGATAACCATACTTTATCCCCAACCGCAAACCCTCTAGAACACAGACGCCGTCTATCAGAATTTTTTTCTTCTGGATGTTCTAGGTATAAAACCAAGTTCTTCGAACTTGGGCCCAGACTGTGAACAGATCTTTAATGATAACATCCCACCCCTGTGATCAGAGTAGCACTGGAAAATGACGCATGCCTAGGGTGAAACCATAATTACAGTAAAGGGTTGAGGTCCCAGACGAGCTACTATCCTGATTGTTAATGGCAAAATTCAACCACCGGTAAGTATTTTACCCAGTCTACCTGCTGAATCAGATACAACAACGGAGTTTTTGTTTTGTTACCGTTTGATTTACCCTCTCCGTCTGTCCATTAGTCTCAGGGTGGAAAGCAGAGGAGAAGGACAGGGTGATACCCAGAGCCTTGCACAGGGCTCTCCAAAAACGAGAAACAAACTGAACCCCTCTGTCAGAAACAATATTCTCTGGTAACCCATGAAGCTTGACAATGTGTTTGACAAAGAGTTCAGCAAGTTTTTTGGATGACGGTAACCCCCTTAACGGAACGAGATGGCACATTTTACTGAACCGGTCCACTACCACCCAAAGAACTGTTTTGCCCTCTGAAGAAGGAAGGTCCGTCATAAAATCCATGGAGATGGGGGGTCCATGGACTTTCCCGGTACAGCTAGGGGGCAAAGTTCCCCGGCGGGACGTGTTTCTGGGAACCTTTGCCGAGCGCAGGCTTTCACAAGTGCCACATAGGCCTCAACATCACAAAGGCAATGACGGCCACCAGTAATTACGAGAAATAAGCTTTTTTGTGCCGGGACACTCCAGGATGCCAGATAACACAGAATCATGAAATTCTTTTAAAACTCGTAGCACGGAAACTGAGGGGGGGACAAAGCCTTGGGAAATAGGACAGTTGCAGGTCCCCATATCCTGGTGGGACTTAACCTAGTGGCTAATATCAGGGGAAATAGCTGAGAAACAGTCTCCTTGGGCAATTAGGTGCCGGATCCTCCTGAGATGCGTGGCTGGCACGGGAAGCTTCTAGATAGAGCATTAGCCTTCACATTTTTCAAACCCAGGCCTGTAAGTATAAAACCAAAGTTGAAGCGTGTAAAAAATAATGCCCAACGTGCCTGACGTGGTTTTTAACCCTTTTTAGCACTCTCTAAGAAGGTGAGATTCTTATGATCGGTAAGGACCGTGACTTGATGCTGGGCACCTTCGAGGAATGGCGCCATTCCTCAAAGGCCCACTTAATAGCAAACAACCCCCGGGTTTCCCCAACTTTCATAATTCCTTTCAGCTGAGGAAAATTTACGTGAAAAGAAGGCACAAGGCGAAGGTTAGTCATATTAGCGGACCCTGAGACAAGACCGCCCTCCCACCATACTGGATGCATCAACCTCAACGACAAAGGGTTTGCTGTGATCAGCTTGATCAACACAGGGCTGATACAAAACATTGCTTAAGCTTCTCAAATGCACCCTATGGCCTCAGGTTCCCAATTACTGAATTTCCCACCCCTTCTTAGTCATTGTCAGTCAAAAGGCCGAACTAAGACAGAAAAATTCCGAATAAATTTTTACGATGTAGTTTGCAAACCCTAGAAACCGCTGCAGGGCCTTCAGGATGAAGGGCGGACCCAATCGAGAATGGCCTGAATTTTACTGGGGTCCATGCGAAAGAGTTAGGAGTCGGGGATGTACCCAAGAAAAGGTACCTCCTGCACCCGAAAAACATTTTTCAAGCTTGACAAACAAACAATTTTCCTTCAGGATTTGCAATACCTGTCGTACGTGTTTAACGTGGGACGACCAATCTTCCAAATAGATTAAAATGTCATCAGGTAAAACAACCATACAACAACCGATGAGTTCACGGAAAACATCATTAACCAGGTTCTGGGAACACCGCGGGAGCATTACACAACCGAATGGCATCACCAGATACTCAAAATGACCTTCAGGAGTGTTAACGCGGTTTTCAACTCCCCCCCTTCTCGGTTCGGATGAGGTTTTAGGCCCTCTAAGGTCCAACTTGGAAAAAACCATTTTGCTCCCTGGATTTGGTTGAACAGATAGGGATCAAGGTTTTTAATGGGTATTGGTTTTTTACTGTTATTTTATTCAGTTCACGGTAATCTATGCATGGACGGAGGCCTCCTTTCCTTTTTTCCTCCAAAAGAAAAACCCTGCACCAGGGAGAAAACCGAGGGTCGGATATGCCCTTTCTGTAAGCTTTCTGCAATATATTGTTTCATTGCTATGTCTCTCTGGACCAGACAGATTATATTTTCCTCCCCTTTGGAAAACCTACTCCGGGCAATAGGTCAATAGCACAGTCGTAAGATTTATGAGGGGGTAGTATCTCAGATTTGTTTCTGAGAAAATTTACTGCAGAAAAAGTCACGGATAAAAACAGGAATTCTGCTCCACCTCAGTATTGCCCGTATGGTAGGGGACATCTGTCAACACCATTTGTCCCCACTTGACTAATTCACCTAAATTTCCCAGTCAAACCAACTGGGTTGTGATTCTGAAGCCAGGGCAGCCCCAACACTACATCAGCAGGCAGCCCCTCCATGATAAATAGAATACACCTTTCCGTATGTATAGATCCCACCACCATCTCCAGCTCGGAAGTACAAAGTTGGATTGTGCCCTGAGCTAGGGGAGTGGAAGGTCAATACCCCACAACCGTAGAGGCTAGTTTATGGTCTCAAGGTAGGCCTAGACTTTTTGAAAAAAGACACACCCAACCCAAATTAGAAGCAGATCCAGAACCCACAAATGCACTCCAGAACCAAAAGCGACATGTATGAAATTTTAATGGAAAGAAACCAATTTTTTGGATATAATAGGAAATACCTGCTCGTCTAGGTGATTTTTCCTGTTGACCACCTAGGGCTGGAGTTTTTCTGGCTGGTCTTCCTTCGGAGACTTGATGCCATGTCGTCTTCCACATTTAGAAGCACAACCCCTGGGTGCGACGAGTAGTCTACGGTCTCTAGCAGCAGTCGTGGAAAGTAGCCCCAACCTTGCAGGGGGCCATCTGGGTTTACATCGGAAAAAACGGGTTTAGAGGTGACCATGGTGTGGACCACGGAAAGGGAAACCTTTTCTGTAGTCTCTCCCTAAACGTTGTCCAGACGAACGGCCTTTAAAGCCATGGCCTCATCTAAAGTACCAAGGGGTAGGGTAAGCACCAACAAATCCCTTCACATGATCAGACAAAACCCCAATCTAAACTGGCATCTGAGAGGGTGGGTCGTTCCACCCGACGGAACGCACCACCCACGAAATTCAAAGGGAAAATTCCTCCACCGTCTTTTTACCATGTTTTCAAGGTGGTCAGCTGAGCCTCGGCCAAAGTTCCCCATCGGGTCATCAAAAAGTACCCCTAAAGCGGCAAAGAACCTGTCCACAGAAGACAGTTCTGGTGAATCAGGTGGTAACGAGAATGCCCACTCCTGGGGGGGGGGGCCCTGCAGTAAGGACATAACAATTCCCACTCTCTGCTTCTCATTGCCTGAGGAAAGTGGGCGGAGCCTAAAATACAGGCGACATCCCTCTCTAAATGCCACAAAGGCCTTCCTGTTGCCTGAGAACCTGTCAGGCAACTGGATAGGGGGCTCCACAGGAGGGGAAGGCAGTGCAGGGACCCTCTGACTTGGGGTAGATTCCTGCTGTTCTACCCTTAGCGCCAGATCCTGGACTACCTGGGTTAGCCCCTGCATCTGCTCTACCAGAGCTACCATGGGGTCCATAGCGAGGGTAGAGCAGTAATGGTTTGGCCTGTGAAAATGTCACGTCAAGGGGGGTGCAGTGAGCCCTGACTGGAACCCAGCCCACTGTCCCTGCCTACTTGACGTGCTGCCCTAGATGGCAGACGGCAACTGGGCGACAATCCCTGCGCTACTAAGTGCTGGGGCCGCCAGGAGTTAGAATGGTCAGACAGTCCGGGTCAAATACCAAAACGGGAACACCAAAGCCACAAATCAGAACCAGAGGAATAAACGTAAACAAGCCGGGGTCAAAAGCCAAACGGGAGCGAGATACAAAATCGGGAGACAAGCCGGAGTCAGGAGAACAAGCCGAGGTCAGGTAAACAAGTAAACAGCAAAATACAAATCACAGGAAAACAGGGCAGTCAGGAAATTTCAAAGGCACAGCACTCAGCTAACAGGAAGTTTAAATGGGTTTCCCGGATACCGCCCCTGTAGTTGATTGGAGCGGCCTCCGGGTCCTCCCATTGGCTGGTGCGACTCACCTCGTGTCAGGAGTGGCTGGGCGTCTGTCACTCACAGAGCTGCCAGCAGCAAGAGTATCAGGGTGGGGTTGAAAATCAACTGCTGCAGCCTGTGGATCTCTGCAGCCTGAGTGCAGCCTAGCCCTGACACCTAGGTACCCCAATCTGACGCTATGTGTCACTCTGATGGGGTAAAACTGTGTCACTGGAACCTGAAATAATAAATTAGCGCTCTCCTTTCTAGTGAAGTAAAACTCTCAGAGGGACATAGGAAACAGAATGGCCACAAACAAAAAAAATAGTACCATTTGAGTGTCCCCATATTATGGCATCAGTGTCCCCTTTCAACCTCTTGGTATTGGCTATATTCTCATATAGCAGAAATCTTATGGATTGTTTGGCATCGAAAATGCACAGAGGAGAGCAATAGTAACCAGCTGTGCCCGTGTCCTCCCCGAAGGAGGGGCTGTGATTGACAGGTGACCCCCATGGTGATGGCTGAGATCAGTCATTACTGCCCTGTGATTCCATATGGAAAGCTGTGATGGGGCCGTTATAATGATGGTCAGGGGCAACACCACAGACATGAAGGAGAGACGGACAAATCTGGAGGAATAAGAGCTCACAGCCATCGGCGACTGGTATCTCAGAGGAAATGTGACCCTGGAATTCTCACCTCCACATTGTCCTGTTCAGTGGTCAGAGGATGAGCACAGGGATGTTCCCTGCCAGTGCATGGACCCATAACTCCAAAATCCTGTATGAGCCCGACACCAGGGCCCCTCTGCTTCTCTGGCCACTGGTTGGGAGCAGCTCCCTGGACAATCACATTATTCCCAGCATCAATAGTTTCATGTATTGTCCTAAACACTCCCTCCCCCATCCCCGAATCTGCCCCCTTCCTTGTATCACCCCTCATTCATCCAGTGGTGTCCGCCATACTCCTCTAATGTCCTTCATATCTGTACAGACACCGGCTGCTGACAGCTCCTCCACCTTCATGTGTCCGACCTGTTTGTTTAAAAAATTTGGCCGCCCCATTGTCCAGAGTCGGCGCCTGAACCTTTATGTCTACAGGTTTATACTAATGCTCTGTGGATGCGTCACCCACATCTCATCTTCTTATTCTTACAGTTTGGCTCATAATGATCTACCAGACACATCCTGCACCCAGTTGGCATCTGGAATAAGGAATAACCAGTCCCTGAAGATACTTGACTTGTCATGGAACCGTCTGTCTGGTCCCCACTTCAGTGACTTGATGGAAGCTTTGTCCAGTCCGGGTGCGGATAGAGGAATTACAGTGAGTATAAGAGATGTGTGCAGGACCTGTGGAGACAAGGTAGAAATGGATTCTCTTCTATGTTCTGCTCCATTGTTTTGTCGATGAGATAAACTGCTGCCAGCACCTTGATCGGTGACGTCTCCACTAATGTCTGATGACTCCTCAGATGACCTCTCTTTATGTCATGAGATTGAGGTTGTAGGAATTGTCATCTCCGCTATTATTCTGACTCTTCCACTATTGTACTGTATATGGAGTCTTATCACGAGTGCCATTTATAATCCTGTCCTGTGACCTGTATAACAGATCAGGGGATAAACCAATCCCAATGGTGACTGCTCCTCCAGAGGGACATTATTACAGAATTTGTATCTGCTGATTTCTCATGTACATGGGGCTGATATTTATTACAGTTACCGGGGAGATCAAACCCCTGTCCAGTCCACACGCTGCCCCAGATCACTTCACAGCCCAGTGTGAATTTAGGACTGTGACTGGCAGGGGGCACATACTTTGTCCTATGTAGTGTATTTGTGTTGTATCATTATACTGCTATACGGTGTGACAGGAGTCCACTTTCCAACATTTAATTCCAACCTGGCGCACGGTCCTGGTTCTCCCCGAACCAGTAATTCTCCATTTACTGCTTCCAAGGACCACCCATTTTTATGTTATGGGTGAGTGCCAGTGATCCTTTACTGCCGATCATTCACCCTTACCCGTTAAGTGACTTTCAGGGCCTCCTGAAGGTCAAGACACCACAAATCAATCCCAATAGAGTCGAGATGAACGTCGTTCTCTCTTAAAAATTCCTCCTATTCTTTTTTTTCACGTTATGGTGCCGCACCATCAAACTCCAATTCCTCTTACTGAAATGTTCCACCTCCTTATTCACTCTTACCCATGTCTGATTAATCTTCTCAAAAGACCGGGCAGGCCTCCATACCTGTCTAGCCACTATGTCAGACCAAAACACCCAAACATCCAGATGACAAACCCATAAACACAACAGGTTCATCTTCACATCCCTAAACAGGTCTCTGGAGGTTGCAATACAGATCATTGCCCCTTGTGTGAATCAACAAAATTTTGGGTAATGATCCATAGCCGTGTAAAACTGCAGTTCAGGGAGATAATGACTCTAAGGCATCACCTGCAACCCAGTCAACCATACCTGTAGTACCTCTCTAGTAAAAGCCAAATGGTGACTATGGGGCCTGACCTCAGCTCGCAAGGCCCGAATTGAAAATGAGTGGCTGAATACCCATGCCAGACATCCCTCCGCGCCTAAAAGAAAAAAGAAAAGGAAAAACACCACCATTAACTATGAAGTTCCAGACCGTCTACATGACCAAGTAAGGCCAGACATAGCCTTTAAAATATGACGACTCCCAATAGCCTATCTTCTTCATGACATCCTCTCCTAAACATCCCTCAAACAACACCAGAAAACCGGCAAGAATTGATACCACGACAATGGACAACCATCGGCGTGGACAAACGGAACCTTACCACCCTATGGCCAAATACTCATAAAATTCTCTAAGCAAATTACTGAGAAAAAACTAACCTATGCAGGAAAATACATCTACCACACCCAGCCAGATCCGTCTTGGATTGGCGCAGCAAAAATGACAACCCATCTGCCTCCACCCTTACATCCGCAAACAATAACCCCCGAGTGACTGACGACCAGCTTAGCTGTACAGAAAGCCCCAATGAAAGGAAAATCAAATGCGAGCTAAAAGAAAACTGGCTCATAAGAGGACGCACACTCCGAGTCCAACAGCTGCTTCAATGAGCACAACACATATCATCAACACAAACACAAACCGCGATCATTCCATTTCCATCCAGTTTATACCGCCGATTTGTGTGCATTGTTTGGAATCCATTGAGGTCAGTTCACTGTACCTCAAACCAAAAGATAATGACCACTACCTGCCGTGATACACCCTCGAAAGAAACCCCTTCCCCAAAACGCAAACCAATAAAATAAAGAAGCAGGACCAAAATATCGTCATTGGAATGACGGCCACCAACTTGTTCACTAATTTCTCCCTCCCTCTGACACCCTAGAATACACATGCCAAGTCCCCAGACTCATTGACCAACAAACCATGAAACAGATACTCCTAAACCACACTGCAGGAGAAATAGTACCAGCCAGTGAATGGGTCACACCTGGAACATGCACAGCCACAAAATGCACAATAAGCCATTTAAAACCATTCTCCTTAGCAAACAAACCACTGGCACAGAGGTTGCCGATTAATCGTCTGAGCAGCGCCCATACTGTCAGAGCAAAAACGTACCCTCTTATTCTTCAAGCACTCCCCCGAAATTTCCATAGCCACCACATTGGCGAACAGCTCCAACAACTCCAAATTTGAAACCAGACCCACCTTCTGCCAAGAAGCAGGCCACTGCCCCACACACCACTGCCCAAGGAAATAAATGCCAAAACCGTGCGTTCCAGAAGCATCAGTATAAAGTTCTAAATTCATATTCGACACTGTTGCCTCCATCCACACAGACTTCCCATTATACTGGACTAAGAAGGACTCCTGAATCTCCAAATCCTCCCTAATGCCTACTGACAGCCAGACAAAATGATGCCGAGCTGTAACTCCAACCATCGCTAAGGCTAAACACCTACAAAACAAAACACCCCATCGGCAAAATCCGACAACCAATATTGAGCTTCCCCAAAAGTGGCTGTACCTGAGGCAATAGCGCCTATTTCAGCCAGTTTTGACCTCTCTGACAGAGCCCCATTTTTTAAATCTGACATGTGACACTTGATGTGAAAATAACTTTTTGATACTTTTACCTTCCATGTGATTCAGACACAATGTTTTCTCGTGACGCATTGTGCTTTCAGTTAGTAAGAAATTTTGGTCCATACAATATTGTGAAAATTTTGAAAAATATGCAATTTTCAAAGTTCAAAAATTTCTACATGTAAGGCATAGTTATTCCACACAAAATAGTTTATAACTAGAATCTACCATATGTCTTTAGGTTGGCATCACTTTAAAAATTTTTTTATTATTTTACAACATTAGGGGGTGTAACAGCTGGAGTAGTGGATCTTCTAGGCCAGTGATGGCGAACCTTTTTGAGACAGAGTGCGCAAACTGCGCCCAAAAAAAAAAACGGAGTTACCGCAAAGTGCCGACGGGCATCGGCCCCGAAGCAGGGAGGTTTATGTCAGGAAGCGCGGCCCCCATGGGCCAATTTAATACGAGGGAATATTGCAGAGCCCTCCACAGGCGGTATACAGAGCCCCCCCACAGGCGGTATACAGAGTCCCCCCACAGGCGGAATACAGAGTCCCCCCACAGGCGGTATACAGAGCCCTCCACAGGCGGAATAAAAACTCCCCACGGCGGAATACAGTTCCCTGTTAACCACACAGGAAATACAGCTTCCACAGGCGAAACAGCTCCCCACAAGGGGCAGAATACAGGGGCTCCCCACAGGCGGATAACAGCCCCCCACAAGGGGGAAATTACAGCTCCCACAGGCGGTATACAGCTCCCCACAGGCTGTAGACAGCTCCCCACAGGCTGTAGACAGCTCCCCACAGGCGGTATACAGCTCCCCACAGGCGGTAGACAGCTCCCCACAGCCGGTATACAGCTCCCCACAGGCGGTAGACAGCTCCCCACAGGCTGTAGAGAGCTCCCCTGGGCAGAATACAGGTCCCCACATTTGGTAGACAGCTCCCCAGAAGCGATATACAGCTCCCCACAGGCGGTAGACAGCTCCCCACAAGCAGAATACAGCTCCCATGTAAACACACACACACACCCATGAACACTCACATATACACCATTGTACACACATACACACTCATGTATACACACACATATATATACACACACACACAAAATGTAGGTGATCACCAGGCACATCTCAGGATGGTGTTGCCAAACAGCAGGTCACAGAGGAGGGAGGGAGACGAGAACAGCAGCAGCTTCTGTCTCCTGAGCTCCGGCACACTGCCGTGCCGAGAGCGCACCTCCCCCCTCCTCTCTGACCCGACGTCTTCACTGAGCTCCGCTGAGACTTTTTAAGTGCTCAGTCAGGGGAGCTGTGTAGAGCAGTCGGGCTGCGCTGCAGGAGCTCCAATTACTGCCCTGTATAACAGTGTTCCTCTGAACTGGGGGAGTGCAGCACTTACATTGCTAGACTGCGGCTGTTGGAGGCTTTACCTCATCAACAGCCGTCCTGTGTGCGGGGGCTCTTAAGACTGCCGCGCGATGGCCTGATCATTTGAAACAGTGTGGGCCTCCTGCATTCTGCCCGTGAACAGAAAGGGGAGGGTTCGCGGGGGGGATGCAGGAGGCGCGGCTCAATTAAGGGAGCAGCGGAGAAATGTCCCTGTTGCTGCATAATGACAGCGAGTGGGGAGCCGGCGCGCGTGCCAGCAGGGAGGCCTCAGAGTGCCACCTCTGGCACGCGTGCCATAGGTTCGCCACCGCTGTTCTAGACCAACGCAGACGTTGGTATAGGCCGCACTAGCATGCAGTGTTTTCACCAGAGCCCGTCGCAGGGTGGAGGGGTCATGCCGTGGAAGCCGACCCCCAGGTCGCTAGCCTTTGCATGACTTGACAGTAGAGTGTGGTACAACATCGTAAAGCAGGCTCATAGTCGAGGACAGACAGGAAGGTCTGGAAAGGTCAGGCGGCAAAGTTTTGTGGTCGAGGGACACAGACAACAGGTGTAGTACACAGAGAATCAAGAACACAATTTAGGCGACGCTTTCTCTCAGAGAAAAGGCACTATTGATCCAGCAGGGAAATAAGGAAGGGGCAAGCTTAAATAGGGTCAGTGCCCAGTGATAGCAAAACATATAAATGACTCCATCTAAGAAACTATATTCCTTAAATATTCAAAAAAAGCGTTTAAGAACTTTATTAACCCATTAGGTATTTCACAGAAATTAAAGCAAATTTGAGGTGAAATTTCAAAATTTCCCTTTTTTTTGCAGATTTTCAATTTTTATCCATTATTTACTGGAACACAGTAGGTGACCAGGGAAATGCAACTCAACATCAATTCCCCCAATTATGCGGTCTTTAGAGAGATCTCATATGTGACCTTTTTGCACTGTTTGACTCAACCACAAGCCTCTTAATAGGACTCACTGGACTCCTAGTCCAGTAAGAGAAACAAGCGTGCACTCCGGCCAGCAGCCCTCATGTCTCCAACCGACAAGCCTAGCAGTGACGTCACCTTTGCTATGAAGTCCTCAAACTACCAAACTACTGATGCGTTTCGGAACCAGTGTGTTCTTTTGTCAGTGAATGACGAAGGAACACGCTGGCTCTCCCACCGGACTAGGAGGCAGGGTAAGGCAGCATCTTCTTTATGCAGGATCACTCCATACAGACTCTATAGGAGGATATTGTACCCTGCCATAGGTGGGTAGAATTGTGTCATTGGTGACACGGAGTAGCGGATAGTTGTATTTCATCAGCAATATAACTCATAACTGTCTGATTAGCAGGACGGAATAGTGACTGGTTCCATTTTATTATTCAACGGTATATACACAATTGCCTGCATTAAATTTATGTTTGCTATTTGTTGATTGCACAATATGGGTTTCCTTAGTCATTTGGTTGGCGCTGTGGTATATAATTTATATTATGACTTGTAACAATAATCTTCAGATCACTGTTATAATGGAGAGCAGTACACAGCATTAATATTGTATACTGCTCTCTATGGCAACTGTCAATTGCTATGCCCAGCCATGCCCACAGGGCATGGCCGGGCATAGTGACGTCACAGGCAGCGTGAAAGTCTTTGTTAGACATTCTGGGCTGCTTGGAAAGCTATCAGCAGCTGCGATTACACCACAGCAGTGCCGATGGAGGTCCGAGGGAGCTCCCTCCCTTGGTCTTTCCCTTAACTGCCACGATCGCAATAGATCGCGGTAGCTAAGCCTTAGCCAGCCATGGGAGCTGCAGTAATATACAGCTGGTCCCATGTTGTGATCGTGCGCGCCCTGCTTGAGAGCCCATGAGATGTCCAGGACTTCCATATGTGGGAAGTCATTTGTCGGGAAGGAATTAACAACCACATACCCCAAACTGTGCACACCAAATCCTCCACCTTATCCTTGAGTAAGCGGCACTTAAAGGCCACTGAATTAATCACGATCCCCAAAACCTTTTTCTGGGGGTAAAGGGGGAAAACACCCAAACGCTCTCCCCGAAATTCCCACCCGGGGGCTACAAAAAAAAACCCATTAAATCAGGCACTTCTGCCCCCCAAACCCCCCAAGGGAACCACCCTTTCCCAAAAAAATTCCCATGGTAAAGGGCTTCAATTTTAAAGCAAAAAGAAATCAAACACCCCATAGGCACACAGTAATCCACAAAAAAACACCCCCCCCCCCCCAAACAAATCCCAAACCCCAATTAAAAAAAGGTTCGGGGGGTTTAAAAAGTAACAAACTAAATGCCCCCCTAAAAAATTGGTTTTTACCCAACAGAGCCGCTTTTTCTCAAAAACACCACCTAACCACAGCAAAATTCAAAGGATTTCAAACGCAATAGGCCATAATGCCAGAAAAAATCCTTAACAAAACAAAAAAACCCTTTTTTCAGTAAGGACAAGTGATGAATCAAGCAAAACTTATTAGGTTCTTTATTAGGGACTAAGCCCAGGGGGGGGAAAACTTTTAAAACCCGGAAAGGGCCCGGGTTTCGAAAAACGAGCCCCGGCCGGGAAAAAACCCAAGGTCCAAAGGGAAGTTTTTTTCTCCCCACAATGCCGATGCACAAAAAACAAAGAAAAATTGGGTTGGTTTAAATACTCAAAACCCCCCCCCCCCAATTAAAAAACCCATCCAAAAGCCCTCTGAAAAACCCGTTTCCCCACAACAATCACCTGCCCCCCTTATTGGGGGGAAAAGGGGGAAAGTTTACTAGAGTATGTCCTTTACCTCACGGGGGCATCACCCCTTTTCCGCGTTAACTTACGGCCCTTACCCTTTCCTTTCCTGAAACAGCAGGACAACCATTTTGCCCCCCCCCACATTCCAAGAAATTCGTTTTTTAAAACTTTCCCCCAAAAAGTGACTATAGCTTCCGTTAAAATGCCAAAAAACACCCTCTTTCTAAAACCGGGCCGGGGTTTTTTCGCACCCAAACCGGGAAAAAGGGGGCCCAAAATCCCCCCACCCAATTTTACCCAAGCGGGGGGGCCCATGGGTTCTCACCATGAGTTTAAAATTTTTGTTTTTCCCACCAAAAGGAAAGGCCCCTAACTTTTTAAATAGCTGAAACTTTTTCGTGAAAAGCCAAACACTCCCCCTTTCACCCGAACCCCGCCTCGTCAAAAACGCCCATATAGCAAAAAATGGGGGGGAACAATTTTTGGGTTTGCTTTTTTTTTCCCCCCCCCACACTAGCCAAAAAAGGGGAAATGCCTGAAAACCAATTGGAAAGATCCCGGGAATCGGGACGTTTAACCCCTTTTCAACTTATGCTCCTCTTTCTTAGACTCCTCCAGCTTAAACTGATCCAAATTACATTTTTCCAAAGATAACAATGAAAAGACTTCAATATATTCTTCTTTCCAAATCTTGTCCTTCCCCTCCAGATTCAAGTGTTCCCCTAATAGGCCTTAAAAAAAAAATTGCTGATGGGCAAAGTCAGCCAGATGCAACTCCTCCCCATGCCCCCAGCCGGGCTCACCACCTTGAAAACCTTACCCCCAGAAGCAACCTCCCAGGGCTGGGACGATGGGTTGGTAGAGGTAGGAGATCGCTTAGGGCAGGCAGTTCAGCTTGTCAGGTAGGTGGCGCAAATATGGAGCTGAGCACGCTCCATACATGACAAGAGCCGACTGTGAATCGGCACCTTCTTTCTGAAGCAGGGAAATTAATATAGTGCAGGGGGAATTAGAGCAAGAGGGGGATAACAGTAAGAAGGAATTAGAGCAGGGAGGATTATAGCAGGAGAGGGGGAATTAGAGCAAGGGGATTAGAATGGGGGATTTAGTGCAGGGGGATTAGAGCAGGAGGAGTCAGAGCATGGGGGAAAGGAATCAGAGCAGATGGGAATTTAGAGTGGGGAGGATGCGAATTAGAGCAGGGGGCAAATTAGAGCAGGAAGTGGTTAATTAGAGTATGAGGGAGGAATTAGAGCAGAAGGGGGAATTAGATAAGGGGGAGGTAGGTAATAGGGGGGAGGTAGGTAACAGAGGGAGATATGGAGTTCAGAGTGGGGGAGGGTCATGCGATGGATTTGGTTGCGGAGTAGGATGTGAGAGGACATTCAGGAGAGCGTTCCTGTTGATTCTCCTGAAATAATCCTCTGTTACAGCAGCAGACCTCGGTAACTGCAGCCATATTGTGCAGCAGTGGTCTCAGCAAACCCCCAGCTATTTTCTGGTTCCAACACCGACATGACCCGTGCCAGGAAGGAACAGAAAGAGCATAGAGAAACTGGAGTGCAGGTGGAGGATACAGGCAACATTGCTCCACCATCTTCAGCCATCCCAGCTAGAGCTAAACAGCATGATACACTGCAGCGTATTTGCCATACAGAAGCTATAAATCTATAGCTTCATATTGTTCTAGTGTGCTCCGCCTCCCGCACGCCCCCGAGAAGCGCCTGATACTGAAGTATCTACGAACGGGGCTGAAAAGACACCAGACTTACGGCACAGCCCCGATCATACATGTCGCCCTCAGCCACCAGAGCCCATCAGCAGAGATATATACTCCACAGTCTCTCTTTGTAACTTCACACTGACGTCAGGATCTTCATAAATGCAGAGGAACGTCTTAGTACTATTGAGGACGCTTTGCCCACACTCTCCAAAGATGTGAAAAAGACAACAAACAACATGTCAGGGATCCTTGACAAGCTTGATGACCGTGTAGATAGGTCAAGGAAGAATTACCTCAGATTGATGGGGATACCGGAAAAAGCCGAAGGTAGAGTTCCGGTCGCTTTCCTTGAAAAATGGCTAATTTCATCATTTGAAAAAGACTCTCTTTCCCCTTTCTTCACCATAGAACAAGCGCACAGGGTACCCGCCCGACCTTTGCCTCCAAGAGCGCCTCCCCGTTCCATGCTATAGAAACTTCTACATTATAGGGACAGGGACTGTATTTTACAGGCAGCCAGGGATATGCCAAACCTGTCAGTGGATGGTCAGAAAGTCTCTCTATCTATATGGACTTTTCTGTGGAAATACAAAAAATGGCGCTTCCAGTTTCTTGATAGTAAGAGGAGGATGCGTGCTCTCTCAATCTCATATGCTATGCTTTACCCTGCAAGGCTCTGTGTAGTTGCCATGGGCGAAACTCATTGACAGACCTACGGACGCTCTCCTATGGTTCAAAACCAATGATAAGGCCATAAGGTTTCAGGAAAACGTTAGCTAAAGTTTGGTACTTATTGTCTATTTCTCTGTGTTTTACTAAGTATGTGGGAAGTTTTTTGTTTCTCTCACTCTTCCGGATTTCTCCAATCTATTTAGATTAATATACAAAACTTCATCCTTTGTCCACTCTTCATTTTTGCAATCCTGTTTCATTTTTTTTTTTTTTTTTTATGGGAGCCCCCGGTTTGTTAGACCGTGACACTTTTCTGTTTTTTTTTTTCTACTTGTTGGTAAACTCCTGTGTTGCCGTTGTCCAGCCAGGTTTTCTCGGGCTTATTTTGAGTCCTGATCCTCTCAATTCAAGAGGAATGTACCTTCTTTATGAAGGTTTTTGTTACACTTGTTTTAAGGTTAAGTTTTTGGGCACAGGGGTGGGTCCTTCCCAGAGCAGGTCTATAATATTGTATATGAGGTGGTCTATACCTATGTCTTACTTGTCGTCATCTGTCAAGCAATGGTTATTGAGCAATTATGAGTAGTGTTGATCAAACCATTTGAGAAAAGTTAAGTTCGAGTTGAACGTCTTGATTTTCCTCAAACTCAAACAGAACCGAAATTTTTATAGTTTGTTCAATTAAAGTTTGCATTCGACATGCACGTTTCAGTTTCATTTTAGCTGATTCCTGCAGTTTTGGCAGCCATTTAATCAGTGCAGAGCACAGAGAAGTGTCAGAAACGTCATTGCTGAGGTATAGGGCTCCTTTTGGCTGCTAAAATCATATGACCATGTTATATATATTTCACTGTATTGCCGTGTGAATGCCATTTTCAGCTCACTCTCTGTACTATACAGACTGCTCTCTGCCTGCTTGCAGGCACAATATTTGTTTCTTAGCTATTTGAGACAGGAAAAGCTGCTATTTAGATTAGTTAGGTAGTTAGGGGGATGTACAGCAAGCTTACAGCAATCATAGATAGCAATAGTAAGGGAATTTGGTGTTGCTGGCTGCATCTTTCCTACACCTAGAAGCTGTTATTCATTTATTGCATAACAGACCGTTACCAAATCTCCTATAGAAAGAAATCTATTTCAAATAGTGGTTGCTTGGTGAAAATTATTCTGATTGAAGAAAAGTTCATGTCTGCAGTTTTGGAGGTTCAGTTATTATATAATGCACTGTTAGCAAATGTCCTATAGAAAAAAATCTATTTCAAATAGTGGTTGCTTGGTTAAAAATTATTTGAGTGGAGAAAAGTTCATTTTTTGCAGAGCTATAATATTTAGCTTTTGAACTTGGAGAGAACTAGAGTTGGTAAGTGAGCAGCGAGGAGCGTAGGAAGTAGAGATAAAGGTATGAGACAAGGCACTCCTTCCAGTGCTCTGGACAACACACAAGCAAGCACATCATCAGTTGCAGGACCGTCAGGCATGTAATCGCTTGTTCAGTTCCCTGTGTGTCTAATTTCTGAAGAACATCACCAATCTGTTCTTCAGTGGTTATCAGACCCTGCATCTAGTGGTTTTACCTCCTCTTCCTCTCAGTCACAGCCACAAATGTCATCATCATCATCAGTCCAACCAAAAGCAAACACGGGCCGAGTGTCACAACTCAATATACAGACCACTCCTGATAATCCATATTCTGAGGAGCTCTTTGATCACACAATGCAGTTGGGGTCAGAAGGCATTTCAAAAGATTAAGAGGCCAAAGAGGATGATTTTGTCTGCTCTGACGCCTAATCACTGATGCCTTCAGAGGAGGAGAAGGAAGCTGGTCTGTCGGCAGAAATACCGAGCAGTCAGCAATGCCTTGCAGTTCTTCTAGTCCGCAACTTGAGGATGTAGACTATCAGGAAGAGGAAGTCACCTGTGATGATGATGATGATGACATTGCGGATTCAACGTGGACTGTTGAGCAGCAGCTGGCGAGAGCATCATTAGTGGAGGAGGAGGATGATGGGGTAGTGTCAGTACGGGTCCACCCTCAGAAAGGGAGAGGGTGGTCGCACAAGTCCGCTGACATTACTCAGCTAGCCATGGTCAGTGGTGGCAGCGGGAACACCGCTACTAGGTTTTCACAGTTAAAGAGGTCCAGGAAGCGTGGGTCTTTTTCGATCAAGCCTCAGATTCACCGACTGATGTCATTTGCCGTCAACGCATCAGTAGAGGAAAGAATGTAAAGAGTTTAAGCACCATTACCATGAACAGGCACATACATGGAAAGCATGAATTGCTTTGCAAGAGTCACTTGGAGAAAAAAGGCCACACATATCCTGGGCATCTAACCACCGTGACCTCTTCTGTCTCCTTCTCCTCTGCCACTTCCAAGCCAAAGTGGTTCTCCGTTGCTGATGTGCTAGAGCAGCATGAGCAAGCACCATCCCCAGTCTCAGATACTATCAGCCAATTGCAACCAGCAACAGAGTCTACACTATCCCCTTCCACAAGTGTGAACTGGATGCTGTACAGAGGCCAGTCCAGCAGCCAGCCTTCTGTGTATCAGGTGTGGGAGCAGAAAAAACGCTTTCACCTCAACCATCCCAAAGCCAAAAGCCTGAATATCAGCATTGTCAGGCTTTTGGCCTTGGAAATGTTGCCTTTCCACCTGGTGGACACAGATGGGTTCTGCCATGTCATGGCCCTGGCATGCCCCCAATATCAGATGCCAAGCAGACATTTCTTCTCCAGAAAAGCTATCCCTGCCATGGCCCGCCATGTTGAAGAAAAGATCTCCAGCGCATTGTCTGCATCTGTGTCCACCAAAGTCCATCTCACTACAGACACATGGACTAGTAAGCATACTCCAGGGCGTTACATATCACTGACTGCTCACTGGGTGAGTTTGGTGGATGACAGTGCCTCTGGTGTTGGGTCTCAGTCAACACTCTTCCACACTGCTGGGATGGTGCAGAGTCCAGATCCCCAACCTCGACGGATAGCATCATGTGACAAGAGAAACCAGACCATTCTCAAATGAATTTGTCTTATAGACTGCCAACACACAAGTCAAGAGCTGTGGACGACTCTGCGCACTCAGACCGACCAGTGGCTGGGTGCTAAGAACCTGGCACAGGCAAGGTGGTGTGCGAGAACGGGAGAAATGCTGCCCTTAGAATTGGTAGACTTATGCACATCCCTTGCCTGGCACACGTCAAGAACCTGGTAGTGCAGAAATTTCTCTAACGCTACCAGGATCTTGACTGCTGAGGAAGGCTCGAGGTCTTAGCTTACACAGTTGGGACGATACCATTGTCAGCATGACTGTTGTGGTTATATTTTTATTGGAACATGCTTTAGGTACTCTGCGGCAACAGGTCCCAGCAGTGAAGGAGGAGGCGGACACAGAGCCTTACTAGCCGGAGGATGTAGAAGGCCCGACTGTTTTGCAATTGTATAGGTCTTCTTTAGACGATGGTTCTAGGTCAAGGGTGGGTGCAAGATGGCAGTTCAACTCACAGAGTAGAGCGCATGAGGCTAGCCAGGGCTCTGGTGATGGTCAGGATGAGAAAGTGGGGGAGGATGAGGAGGGAGGAGTGGACACCACCGGTATTGATTACCCTTCAATTGTAAGAGGTTGGCACAGATTACAGGAGGAGAAGGAAGAGGAGAAAGATCCCGTCAGTGCCCCTCGATCCCAAGACTTGGGAGATCCCGGCAGCATCTCACACATGAGTGCTTGGATGCTACATTACCTGCAACATGATCCTCGCATCAAGGCAATAAAAATGAACAGCAATTATTGGGTGGCCACCCTCCTTGATCCACGTTACAAGACAAAAGTGAGCAATTTCCTTCCACCCACAGAAATTGACAGTAAAATGCAGAAATTTGAGACAGTGCTCATTGACCAATTCAAGACATCTTTTCCATCTTCACATTCTGATGTCACGGTGGAACAACATCAGCAACGCAGCTGCAGTAGAAGGGCAATTAGCCGCAGCATCAGGCACTGTGGCAGAATCCTACTGGGTGACATTTTGCAATCGTTTTTTACCGCCTCACCAATGCCTGCAAAGCAGGACAGCATTCAGACTCACAGAAACCACTTTAAGACCATGGTCCATGAATACCTGCGGCTCAAAACTGATGTTTTTGAACTTAGTCTGGACCTATTAAACTCCTAGGTGTCCAAACTGGATGAATGGCCTGAGCTTGCTTGACACGCCATAAAAGTTTTATTCTGCCCAGCAGCCAGCATGATCTCGGAACGCACATTCAGCACAGCTGGTGGGGTGATAACTGACAAACGTATCCGTTTTTCCTCTGACAATGTGGATCGTTTGACATTTATAAAAATGAATCAAGCGTGGATCTCTGACCATTTTGTTGTCCCGGTTGCCGATGTCACTGACTAGTAAACTGTAGCACCTCTTCTTGACAATGTGAAGTACACATTTAAACTACACTACTTCTATAGTTCCTGTGCCTGCTGCTTCTACAAATGGTATTGTACTGATGCCAACAGCTAGATTTGAAAGTCTTATGGCTGAATTTATTTTGAAATATAGACCTGTATGACCTTGATGTTCACTCCATACATCTCTTACTCCTCCTCCTTGTAGTCCTCCAAATATTTATTTTATAAATGTCTCCACCTGTACAACCACCAAAAGTCCTGTTATCCTGAAACTTGATGTTTCCCATTGGCATGTTATTGCTGCCACCATTGGTACTGCCTTCTAATCTTGTCAAACCAGAACCTCACTGTTTCCTATTAGCTTGTTCTTGTATTGCCGACTAATCTAGTCCAGCCTGCAGAAGCGTAAGTTCAAGTTCTTGGGCCCTGGTGCAAAAAGTGAAATGGGGTCCGCCAGATATGGTGGCAGCAAGAACATCCCAACAGGGAACATGGAGGTTCAGCTGGCAGTGGCGTAGTTATAAGGGGGGTGCAGTGCTAGCAGCTACTATGGGGCCCTGCTTTCAGAGTGGGCCCAAAAGGCTCTATGACACATAAGAAGACACCGGTATTGGAAATGACACATGGTAACTGGCAGGGGTGCCCCAACAGCTAGCGAATTTGTCAATAAAGTGAATTTGATACTGAGGCTAGAAAGAAGTGTATATGTCAAAAGGAACGCTATATCCAAATTTTAGAAGATATGGGTTCCCTGGTTGGATTCCCCAGGCTTACCATCCAGGCCACTTTTTAGAGATAGACTCAATCTCTTATCGGTGTCCAGCTGTTCAGCGTTAGACCACCTTATGCTCTTATGTCTACTTCTTCTCATGAAGGTGTTGGGAAGTACTCTGTTATGGGAGGTGGGAAAGAGAAGGGGAGGTTCCCCCTGTTTCTTTTTCTTTTTTCTGAGTGTTGTGCTTATTTGGTACTGTTTTGTGTTATAGAAATCTAATTGTAAAAAATGTACTTTATGTTTTTACTATGCATTTGCTCCTCATTGTTTCTGGAGTTTACTGTATTTATATCCTTTTACTTCTGTAATAAAAAATTATCTGATTAAAAAAAAAAAAAAGAAAATTTCAGCGTTGAATGAGTGTCATGTTCTCTTCAGAAAATCTGTGCCAGTAAGTGCAGCTTTCAGATGAGGACTTGACATTGATTTTCAGCCTTCTATAAATTATAATGTGTGGCCCGGAATCTGCCTCAATAATCCGCCTCATTGAAATGTCAATTCTTTTCCAGCGTTGCAAAGTTTCATCGCTGATAAAAAAAAAATTGCCAAAGAAAATCAGCGTTGTGTGAACTACGACACTGATTTTCCAAAACATGTTGGACAGAATGCATTCAGATTGGACACTGATTCTAAGACAGATTTGGTGCTGAATCCACCCCAGAATCAGCATCCAAATCCGTTGTGTGAACATACCCTTATAGTGAGGGAGGTAGACTATAGAAGGGAAGAAAGGGATAGAGTGGAAGAGGGAGTGTTCAGACTGCGGGTTTGAATTGGGAATGGAGGTTGTTCAGAGTAGTGGAGCTGGGTTAGAGTGGGGGTGGAGGAGAGGGGATTGAGTGGGAGGGAGGAGGCACCATCTATCATCCAGGAAACCTCGGTGGCACCTCATCCCGTATAGCAGACACCCAACATTGCCTGCTGTGAGTGATGTCACCAAGCTTTCCTGGGCACTGGATAGGCTATTCAGTTTTTCAGGAAAGCCAAGTGATGCCCCATCCTCCATGGTTGCTGTAGGATTTCTGTTTTTTGTTTTTCTTTAATATTTGGTTTTAGACTATGACAGATCCACTGGACTACATCAGACTAGTATTATATCTATTTCTGTAATACAATGGTTAACTAAGTGTTAGTATCGTGGAGTGTATATTTAAATAAAGTTGTTTTTTTTTTATCTTGTTTCTGTATTTATTTTTCCAGTGTTAGTAATAAAGGCCATCACAGGACCAGTATTAGACAATAAAGGGGTCGGGACAAAATCCACACTAAATAGAAACCAATCACAGCCAATCCCAATCAAATCTAGAAAATCACAGCAATCTTAGGGAATAGAGACCTGCAGAAAGATACTAAAACAACTTTTAATATATAATCTAAAAACTGAAAACCAACCCTATTACACCCTGGTCTAAAAGTCTACCTATCTTAATAGGGAACCTGCCCCAAAAAGGCCGACCCTATAAATCCCCCTAGCAACACACCCTATAAATCCATTTTCTGTTACACAGCAGAAATGAACTATTAATACTATCTCAACAATAGAAACTTCTAATAAGATTTAACACTAAAATCCAAGAGTACCCCCAAAAAACCCGACGCATTTCTTTCCACATGTAGGGGGGTTTTTTCAAAGGAGTTTCTAACAAAAAAAAACGGGTGTAAGCAATATAGAAAATTTCAAAACAGTACCAAACAGACCAAAATTATCAAAGTCAACCCCCAATTTGGTATTATGATGATTTAAAAAATCCGCCAACTGGGCAATTTTTAAAAACCCCCATTAAAAATTTCTCAAAAGTGTCCCTCAAAGAGCAATCTTCCAGAAAGAGCTAATTGTAGACCCATTTAGAAAAGCTCCCCAGTATTTTGCAAAAAAAAATCACCCAAAAGAAAAAAAGAAAAACAACAAAAATATTTGGGATCGGATGGTAGGATATCCTGAAAAAAATACAAAGTACAATACTGAGCTTAACAAAAAAGCCAGATAAATGCAATGCCACTATTGTGTGCTGGAAAGAAGGCATACTTACAGGAAGCCCCAAAGTATAATATGATAGGAGTCTGATGTGAACCGCACTATAGGCAGGTTGGAGCAATAGTGCTAGCTCCAAACTTAAATAAGTCACAAAGATATCCTAAGACCGCTCAAAAGACACCTAAGCCACCAATGATGGCAAAGGCATAGCATCGCCATTAGTCTTGCTTACCTGCAGAAAGCCGAAAGCACGGACAGATCGGGCATTCGGAAATCGGCTGTGCGCCTGCGCTGGTGCACCCGGACTGCCGTCTAACCGCTTGGGAGATGCACCTAACATGCTCCGCCCAGGAGATGACTCAACGGCTCGTGTGTTTAGCAACACTCCGGAATCTGATGTCATCAAGATAGTTGCAGCGGCAAATACCGTCTGACATAGTGACAACCACAGACAGTCCCGGGGTGCCGCACGAAAGATCGTACGCACAAATGCACCGTAGCATGTAGCAACAGCCCCATGTTTACAGCCATCCACCATCCCAGAATAAAACACGCATTTCAACAGGGAAACCGTCATCCCTATAGCAAAGAACAAATCATAATAACAAACTAGATAATAGATAGAGAACTGAATAGCTAAATACTGAAGACACTGTAATCTACAATTAGACGATACGTACCATATCAGAAGAAAATCACCACTGAGTGGGAGGAAGAGAAAAAAAAATATTAATATATTAATGCATAAGAGATAATTAGATATTAAATCAGATAAAAGAAGTAAATGTTAGACTCCGGTTTAGGCCAAATGGATATACAGATTTAAAACGATAAATCCACATCGCTTCCTTTTGCAATAGGCGTCGATCAATATCACCCTTCCGAATATGTGGAAGAATTAATTCAAGTGCATTGAATTGAATATACAAAAGTCTCAAATGATGTACCGTGTTCATATGTCGTGCTATTGCAGTATCCCTTCTATTTTAATGTCCCCAATATCTTCTAGAATTCTCATCCGAAACTCTCTTTTCATCTTCCCCACATAGATGAGAGGTCACTCACATTGAGCCATGTATACTAGATTTTTGGATTTACAGTTTATAAAATCTCTAATCATATATAAGATGTTATTATCTGAACTAGAGAAATTTTTTGTAACTCTCACATAGTCACACACCTTGCAGCCACCACATCAATATGTCCCTTTTGGTTTATTATCTAGCCACATCCTTTTGGGTGGGACATAGTGACTCCATATAAGATGATCACCCACACTTTTGCCCTTTCTGAATGTTATTGACAGTGTTTCACCTAACACATCCATCAATAGTGGGTCATTTTTGAGGATTGGCCAGAATTTCGTAATAACGTCACAGATCTGTTCGGAAGCCGTATCAAACGTACCTATTATTCTAACTAGATCATCTTTATTATTCCTCATTCTTGGTGTTAATAGGGATGTACGATTGGTACTTAATGCATGTTCAAATGCTGATTGGAGGACTTTTTTGGGGTATCCTCTATCCTGAAATCTCTTAAAGAGAATCTTTGATTGCTTGATATATAGTTCAATCGAGGAGCAGTTTCGTCTAAGACGCAAGAACTGTCCTTTGGGTATCCCTCTTTTTCAGAGGGAAAGGATGAAAGGAATCCCATCTAAGCAAATTGTTCCCTGCAGTGGGTTTTCTATAGACTGTTGTAGAGAGAGAACCAATTTGATCTTTCGAAATAACTACATCCAAAAAGTTGAGATGATCAGTTCCAATTTCAGACAAGAATTTTAGCCCAATGTCGTTCACAATGTCATCTATATATCGACACCACAACTCAACATGTTGGACCAACGAGTCGTGTCTGTCGGTAAATACGATATTGTTCTCCCACCAGCCCAGGAGCAAGTTGGCGTAGGTCGGTGTGCATGTACTACCCATGGCCGTGCCCCTGAGCCGGTGGAAGAACTTACCGTTAAACAAAAAATAATTGTGTGTGATGGTGAATTCTAATAGATCTAGGATTAGTTCATTATGAGGTGCTTCGAGTTTCTAAGAAAGAGGCAACCGCTCTTATCCCCCAGGCATGTGGGATTGCCCTATACAGTGCTTCAATGTCTATGCTACAAATCAAAAAACTGCCCATAATCGATAGATGATCTAATTTCTGCAGTAGATCAGTCATGTCCCGAATGAAGGAGGGAAGAGATAGAACAAATGACCGAAGTATCCTGTCCAAATAGACTCCAACATTTTGTTTCAGATTGTCATTTCCAGAGACTATTGGACGACATTTCAAAGAATTCAAGCCTTTATGTATTTTAGGGAGGCCGTAATGCATGGAGACATAATCCGAAATCCTGTGTGAGCCGACACCAGGGCCTCTCTGTCTCCCCGGCCACTGGTTGGGAGCAGCTCCCTGGATAATCACATTATTCCCAACATCAACAGTTTCATGTACTGTCCCAAACACTCCCTCCCCATCCCAAAATCTGTGTTATACTAATGCTCACCCACATCTCATCTTCTTATTCTAACAGTTTGGCTCATAATGATCTATCAGACACGTCCTGCACCCAGTTGGCGTCTGGAATACGAAATAACCAGTCCCTGAAGAAACTTGTCCTGTCTAAGAACCGTCTGTCTGGTCCTCACTTCAGTGACTTGATGGAAGCTCTGTCCAGTCCGGGCTACAGGATAAAGGAATTAATGTGAGTATAAGAGACGTGTACAGGACGGAGACCTGTGGGGACAAGGGAGAAATGGATTCTCTTCTATGTTCTGCTCCTTTGGGTTTGTCTATGAGATAAACTGCTGCCGGCACCTTGATCTGTGACGTCTCCACTAATGTCTAGCCCTCCTCAGATCACTTCTCTCTTTTCCCATGAAAAGGAGGTTGTAGGAAATGCCATCTCCCGTCATCTGTGTCTCCAGGTGAAGATTGCTGGGGACGGCCACCAGTAACTTTCATCAGCAATTTCCTTTATTGGTTATTACAGGCTCTGGTCATCAGGCTCGGGCCTACCCCCAGGGGAGCAGAAGAAAGCCCTGGTGGCCCAGGGCCATGTCAGGTCTGTGGCTGCTTTTTAGGGGTAACGGTAGAGAAAGAGTGCAAGAGTCATGTGCACTCATGTACAGTAGCTGTAGGGTGGCCCCAGAATCAACATTACTGGTGGACCATAGATAACCCAGTCCGAGGCTATGCTGGAGCCTGTAATAATAAACCAGTGCTCTCCTTACTAGTGAAGAAAAGCTCTCGGTGGAACATAGGAAATAGAATGGCCATATACATAAAAATATCATCAGAGTACCCCCCAAATTGTGCCATCAGAGTGCCCCACACCTTGTGTCATCAGAGCTCCCCCACATTGTGTCATCAAAGTGCCCCCTGCATTGTGCCATCAGAGTCTCTCCCAGATTGTGTCGTCAGTGCTTCCCGCAATGTGTCATCAGAGTGTACCCCACCTTGTACTATCGCAGTGCCCAATTCCCTTTTCTCAGTTGGCATATTAGATATTTGTCTTATATGTGATACTGAGTGAATCCTTTTCTCCTTGTTGCATTGTGTTTTATACATTTTATTGGATTATTGGGGGAATCAAGCAGCAGAAGAATAACAGCGAGACCCGGAGAGATGATAAGGAGATTATGTGAGCAGGAATAGAGGAGGTTAACGCAGCTGGGACCTCAATGTTCAGTATAGATATAGGTTTTTTGCAGAATATTGGGAGAAAATCTTCCTGTCATGAAAAAAAGAAAAAAAAATCCTTCTGATCTTTTCGGGTGAATTCACCTGCGGCAGATTTATATCTCAATGGGGTTTGCAGATTTCTCTGGTTTCTATTCATAAATGTTTATTTTCCCTGCTACAAATCTGCCTCTTTTGACGGGCCGTACTGCGCCGGGAGCAGCCGCTGCTGTGGGTTACAGGCGTTGCTTCCTGCGCTCACACTGTACTGGGGCAAGGACCGGACTTCTGCCCCAGCTCAGCGTGGGGTCAGCACAGGGGCCTAACAAGGAGCGCAGCTGGGGGGGAATATAATGCAGCCGCTGATTACAGACACGAGCTGCCACCAACATAAGTGTCTATAGAAGCATCGGGCGACTGCAGGACACTGGGGCTATTGTATGACTCCCCCACCAGGGCTGGAAATCACCAAACTGTACAGATTATATCCTGAGGAAGATCCAGTCACTGAGGTCAGGAGAGAAGCTCCCAATGTAAAGTCACTAATACTGGGGCCTCTGGTTTTTGTTCCAGCTTGGGGGACAATAGATTTTCTGAGGAGGAGAAGGAAGAACTGAGAAAGCTGAGAAGATGCAAACGAAATATGTGGATATCTTACTGAACAAACAAGAAGTCGGAATCTGTCTGTGATGAGCAGATAACAGGACTCTCATGGTCAATACTACTTCAGTGGTCAAGAATTAGAGGTGTTTCTTGGTGCATTATGGGTAATATTACCAGGACTGGCACACACTGAATACACACCATTAAAGGGGGGCTCTCACCACAGTGTTACACAGAGTCTGATCCTTACAGCTAGTTTCAGGTTTCCCCTTACTGTTCAGACTGTGGCCGGTTCTACAGATTCAGGCTCTCACTTCCTGATCAGGTTGTGGGCGGTTCTACAGCTTCAGGCTGCCACTTCCTGTTCAGGCTGTGGGTGGTTCTACAACTTCAGGCTTAAACTTCCTGTTCAATTCTAAATAATTCCATGGCTCACCAAGGGATGCTATCCTAGAAAACCTTATTAAATGTATATAAATAGAAATGGATCATGCAATTCAGAGAATTTTTCACGGGATTGGATTACTGCACAATGTCAGATAATTGATTTAAAAGTATGTCGATGTTTTGACACTGGTGACTTTATCAAGTGACATCTGTGGAATAAACAAAATATATATAGAACAAATATGGGCAACAAATAGTGTACTGATCAGAGGACCAGAGAGTACAAGTGAGGTGGCTGGGGGGGGGGGGGGGGGGGGGGGGGGGGGGGGGGGGGGGGGGGCGGAAAAATAAAGAAACAGGTGTTATGACCGGGAGTAGGGGATCCACTGGACCACCACAAGTGGTGGTATAAGCCACGCCAGGGAGTTGAATCTGAGTTGTTCCCGGTATTCACCAGAGCCCACCGCAGCAAGTCCATACCAGTTTGTGGAGGGAATCCTCCCAGGTCGTTACCCCTGACGTTACTGGCTTTCAGAGGCAGCCAAGGTAAGACAAACTCATAGTTGGTGACAGGCAGAAAGGTCAGGACAAGCGGCAAAGGTTTGTGGTCGAGGGATGGAGGCAAACAGTGCTGTACACGGAAAACGAAGCAAGATTCTGGTAACGCTTTTTCAATAGGCACAATGCACTAAAGATCCCGCAGGGAACTAAGGGAGGTGTCTTGTACAGCGCCTGGGAATAACCAATTCACCCTAGAGAATGGGATCGTGCGCAGTGGCCGGCAGAGGAGTGTGGAAGAGCAGGAGCACAGCTAGTTAAGTTACTGCCGGTAATACAAGCGCACCCGCAGATCAGCAGGCGAACCGTGGTGCCACTTGTGTCTGGCAGCAAACTGGGAGAGAGGACTAGAATGTCCCCGTGGCCCGATATGCAGGCTGCGGGGTGCCTTGTAACAGTGCTCCCCCTTGGCCTCCCCTTCTTTCTCGCCCGGAGGAACTTCAGTACCAACTCATGGTCCAAGATGTTGTCCTCTAGCTCCCATGACCTTCTGGCCCTTCCAGACCCCTTCCAGTCGATAAAGTGTTATCTCCCTCTGATCATCGACAGAGCCACGATCTTTTTTCCCGCAAAGATGTTGCTGGAATCAGCTTTGGGAGAAGGGGGAATGAGCTTCCGAGAGAAACAGCTCAGGACCAGTGGTTTCAACAGGAAGACGTGGAAGGAATTCGGAACATGCATAGTAGGTGGGAGCCGTAGCTTATAAACCACAGGATTGATGCCTTTAAGCACCTTGAATGGTCCTAGGTAGGGAGGACCCAGTTTATACCTAAGAATCTAGTGCCGAATATATCTGGCTGATAGCCAAACCTTATCGTCAGGAGAAAAGACCGGGGGAGGTCTTCTTCTCTTGTCCGTCTGTGCCTACATGTGAACAAAAGCTCGGTGCAGAGACTGGCGTGTCTGATTCCAAATGGATAACATATACCCGACCATGGCCTCTGCAGCAGAAACCTCGGATGGAGTCGACCAAGGGAGTGGTGGTTGGGGATGCTAGACATACACGATGTAGAAGGGAGAGTCTCCGAGTCCAGGGAGTTGTACAAAAACTCTGCCCAAGGAAGCAAGCTGGAACAATTGTCTTGACATGCAGAGACGAAGTGGTGAGAGTAGCCCCCCCAGGATCTGGTTAACTCTTTCTCTTGGCCATTCATCTGCAGGTGGTAGGCCGAGGAAAAATCCAGCTTCACCTGCAGCTAGGAGCAGAGTGCATGCTAGAATCTTGAAACGAACTGGACCCCCTGGGAATGAGACAACATGCTGGGGAAGTGTGTGCAGATGGAAAATATGTAGAAAAATGAGGCTGGCAAAACATGGAGCAGAGGCTAAGCCCGGCAGAGGAATGAAATGTGACATTTTAGAAAAGCGATCTGTGCCCATCCAGATAACGGTGATACCAGAGGAGGAAGAAAGATTAGTGATGAAGTCCATCGCCACATGCGACCAAGAAGTATTGGGAATAGGCAGAATTTGCAGCAGGCCAGCCTGTGTGTGGCGAGGCGTCTTGTCACATGTGGTACAGGACGCTACGAGTTCCTTAACTTTCCTAGCGAGATCTGGCCACCAAAAAGA
>JAODAL010021049.1:0-67942 GCA_025379985.1 Phyllomedusa bahiana | reverse complement strand
GTAATTCTTTAAACTCTTGCTTTGAAAGGCCCCAAATTTTTTTGAAGGTTTTTTTTTTTTTTGTTTTTTTTCTTTGGTAACTATTTGAGAGAGCATTGAGCGGAAAATTTTTGGGGGGTGCGGGCTTTTTTTTGGGGTACAAAAATTTATGCTTGATTTGCTACCTGAGGGGAGGGGTGAGCTCGGGGTGGATATAATCCCCCCATTACAGGGGCCCCCCAGTCAGGGGCGGGGGACGCGTCCCGTGACAGAAACCCCTTCCCAGAAGTGTCATAGAGCATATAGCCACCCCCTGCGCCACGCCCCCCTTTGTCAAAAACTTTTTTGGAAAATTTCCAAGAGGGAAGTAGCCGGGGCTATGCGGTCCCCCAAGCATCGCTTTTGGTAAAAATGCTTTTGAAATTTCCGCCACCAACTATGGTTTGCCAACCCCAACTCCTAATTGGGTGTTGTGGGGGGTTTTTAAAATTTAAAGGGGCTGTCAATAAATGTTTGGGAACCTTTTGGGAACATTTGAATCTGCTTGTTGTTTGTTGGGTATTAATTTAAAGGTTTAGGACTTCACACAGCAGAGACTATTAGGTGGTGGGGTACATTTTGGATTTTGCTTAAAAGGGATTTAAGGGAAAAGAGCAAAATAGCCGACCATGAAAATTCCCCAAAAATTGGCAGGTTTTGGCCCCCCCGGGGAAGGGAGAAACCCCTGCTTTCGGGCCCCAGGAAAAGCCCCCCGGCAGGGTTTTACAAAAACGGGGGGGCTGAAGGGCAGGTCTTTTTCAGCCCGGGAAGGGGTGTCGTTTCTTGTTAAACCCAAATGGGAGAGAGCAAGGTTTTCCCAGTTTTAAAAGGCTTGGCCCCAAGGGGATTTGTGGAAAGGGTTGAGTTGAAAGGGGAAATTGGTTTTTCCGCCCCAGGGGGACCAGAAAAACCCTTTCCCAAATTTTTAACCATATTAAAACCACAATTTCAAACCCGGGGAAAGGAACCCGGGAAAAAAAAGCCCGGGGCTGCAAGGGAAATTCCCGGGGGAAGGCCCAAACAAAAGGAAGGGGGTTTCCCCCCCCGTATCCCGGTCGGGAAGGTTTTCCCTTTTCCCGAGGGCCCAAAACAGGAGGTCAGGGAGTTCCTAAGAGGAACCGAGGGGTATTTCTGAACTGCCTGGCCGGGGAAAATGTCCCTCCCAACCCTGACATTGTCACCGAGGCCCGGCCCAAAAAAGGTGCCCGGCCTAAAGGAAAAAATACAAAGGTGCCAGAAGCCCAGAGGGCAAGCCAAATTTTAGAAAAAGTGGGGGAAAATGCAAGCCCTGGGGGTAATAGAGAAGCCCAAAAGGGAGGTTCCAGCCCCATCGTGATTATCCCTAAGCCAGATGGTTAGCTTGCGATATTGTAAAGACTTTCCGCAGGGATTAAATGAAGTCCTCCAATTCCGATGCTACCCCATGCCAAGTGGGTCGAACGAGCTGATCTAGAGGTTGGTGACGATCGAGGTATATGACCACCTTAGACCTCACCAAAGGGTATTGGCAAGTTTTCCACTCACAGGATCAGGCCAAAAAGAGAAAAACGCATTTTTTCACCCCAGAGGGACACTCCCAGTAACGACCGACCTTCCTTTGGTTTGCATGGGGCCCCTGCGACCTTTCAGAGGTTAATGGGAACATCATCCTCGTGCATGCCGCATAAAAACTAACAGCCGGCATACCTGGATGATGTGTGATCTACATCGCCGATTGGATTCACATTGGCTAAGTTTCAAGCAGTCTAGACCCGATAGTGGCCTGCCGGTCCTAACGGTCCAACCCACAAAAGTGCCAATAAGAGGCCTAGAGAGGCTCGCACCCTCGGGTATACATATTGCCGAGGGTCATCAAACCCAGGTAGACAACTCGAGGCCAATCCAAAATCGGCCTCAACCTGTGTCCAAAAAACAGTTTAGAGCCTACCTTGGCATTGCAGGTTACTACAGGAGGTTTGTGCCAGGACCTTTGCCACAATAGCTGCCCTCCCACCGATCTCACCAGGAGCAAAAATCCACCCTAGTAAAAGTGGAACCGAGGCTGAGCAAGCCTTCTGAAACTTAGGAGGTACTCTGTAAGAGACTGTACTGGTTTACCCACCTTATTTCAAGAAGGAATTCATAGTACAGACGGATGCCTCCGAGTGGTAGGTGTCAGTCCCTGTCCCACAAGGTTACATGGGGAAGAGCACCCGTCTGGTAACCTCAGCCGGAAGCCGTCGCGGCAGAAAAAACTACTCATATGTAAGAGGGAATGTCTGGCTCTGAAATGGAGCAAATCGAGCGCTGAGGTACTATCTGGTGGGGAAGCAATTTAGGGTGATCACTGATCACTCCCCATAGAAAAGGATGGCCCAAAACAATGGGAAGCAATGCGAGGTTGACCCGGTGGGTTCCTGGCCCTACAGGATTTAAGTTCTGTGTAAACATCCGTCCAGGTCTCAACAAGCAAACCGCGACGCATTATTCCTAGAGTACATAGTTATCGGGCACAAGGTGCTCGCCCCACGGTCTGAGCAAGGGGGGGGATAATGTAAGGTGGCAAGAGCATGCAGGGTGGTACAATGGAGTGTACATCCCGGCCAGTGTCCAGGCATGCACCTTTCAATGTCAAACACAAGCCCCCAAGGTAAGGAGACTGGGGGAGAAGAAAGGCCAAACTGCAATAGGTGTTCGACAGTTAGACTGTCGACATATGATTAACATTGCGATAATATGATATTATGCGCTTCAGCCTATTTCCGGGTCGCCTATTCATTGTGAGTGAGCATAGAGCAGGGTGGTGCTCACTTCCCTTACGTCCCACTCCGGGTTTACCTGGATTATAAAAGTCAACTGGTAAGCAGACTATGGTGGTTACAACCCCTGGCTACCTTCCAAGCTTTGTGTGGAGTCCTGCTTGGAAAACCAGCAGGGTGAACTCAGACTGACAGTAAGCTGACCTCTGTTAGTTAGACCATACTGGGCAGGCTTTTGTTTTTGTTGTGTTTGTGCATGCCTTTGCACGATGTACTTTCTGTTGCAGCTAAATAAAATACAGAAGCCCTGTATTTTCACCTGAATACGGCTTCGTCTCTGCCATGACACGTGAAGTCACGATCCCAGAGCCGCTAAAGACCACTAATATATATATATATATATATATATATATATATATATATATATATATATAAATAATATATTTAGAATAGGAGATGGGCTATGGCCGTCTAGTCAACTATTTTGTCCCTAAAGACTGTTCCAAAGCTTTCTCCTGGACCAAGTGTATTTCAAGGTAATCCCACCATTGGGATATAGTCCACATCTCCCATAACCTACATTGATCACACATATAATGATGTATGTTGGAAAAGATGTTGGCAATAAGGTTCCTATCTTCACTCATGGTGACTCGTATTGAGCGATTACGTTGGCTATCGACCTCGATCGATAGTCGATCGTTGGCCACCATCGATAAGGTTTTCGTAGTCGATAGTCGACTCAAACTCCGATGACCATTAAAGACTATGGAGAGCAACAACATCTTCATTCCTACACCCAAACAGATGGCGGAAAGCTGGAATTAACAGCCACAACAGTCAAATGTGGGGATGGATACCTGCAACATCTTAGGCACAACACTTAGCTATAAAAGCCACAGAAAAAAAGCCCACACACCATGTCACTATCCCTGATCTTGTACCACATCATGACCTTAAACCAGCATCCACCCACAAATAAAAAGTCGCCAGAATGCAGTATAAAATGAACCATCATATTACTTTAAACTGGACATTGACTATAGCTGTCCTTTCCACAGCAAGAGGGCCCCAAACCTGCAAGACCCCCAATTTAAAAATGTGCCGGTAAAAAGGAGACTTTTCAATCAGCATTTAAGTTGAAACTTGACATAGACTAAACCTGTCCAGGGGCCACAAGCATGATCCCCAAACCTGCAGACCCCCACATTATAAAAAGTGCCGGAAAAAGGGAGTCTTTCAAACCACCATTTAGATTCACTGACAATGACTATACCTGTCCTGGCCACAGCATTGACCCAGGGCCGTGAGTTACTAGTTGGGTGGGTTAGAGCCCAGGCTGGCATCCGTCATCTATTAATACCATGTTACAAAATGCCCTGATTGACGCAGCAACGAAAACTGTCGGTGCTGAAGCAGAGTGCGGAAGCGAGTGTGAGAAACTCCATCCTTCCTCATAAAAAACAGTCAATACCGAGGGTATCGCTTGCCCCTTTCCGTATGAGTGTGGACCAATGAGCATCACTTGGAAATAACTGTGGTTAACGACTCCTGGTACAACCCAGGTTGCCCTTTAATCTTTTCCTTCGCATTCTTTTTTCTCATTTTACTCTACGTGCTGGAAGGAAATGTCCGCTTGTACTATTTTCTCCTGTCCGTGCTCCAGACTCCTTTCCTCAGAATAACCTACATCTGGTCAAGTTTACCTGTACCTCCTGAACAAATTCATCGAGGAAATTTTTAAAACCAGTCATTTTAGAACATGCCAGTTTTATAGTACTTAAATTCTAGAAACACATTTTACAATCATGATGGATCCCACTTGTCTTTGATATTCTCTTTTTTAATTGTATTAAATGGGTGGTCCTCAATAAAGGAATTGATACTAGTAAAGATCGTTGCAAAAACAAGTCCATTTTCAAATATGTTCCATTAACAGTGTCCTACCCTATTCCTGTTTTTTTCTGACAGCAACTCATCACCCTTGAGCCACTCTTGACCATTGTGAAGAACAAATGTCTGTTAGGAAACAACAATTTTTTAGAATAGGACCTGTATGTATAAGCTGCATGTCACAGCAAAATGCGCTCCAAAATTCAAAGCCTGACCCTTGAGCCACTTTGGACAATTGTGAAGAACAAATGTACTGGTAAAACCACATTTTTTTAGAAAAGGACCTGTAGTATACATGCATGTCACAGAAAAAAGTCCCCAAAAATTACAAACATGACCCACTGACACTTTTGACAATTTGTGAGAACAAATGTCTATTAGAAACAACATTTTTAGAAGTAGGACCTGTAGTATTTGCAGCATTTCAAAGCAGCAATTACCCAAAAAAAATTATAAATAATGACTTCTCAGCCCACTGTTAAAAATGTTTGAGGGAGAAATGCCACTTAGAAGGCCACATTTCTGTTCCAAAGGACCATGAATATTGCGTGTAATCTCACAGCAACATGACCCCAAAAAATATAAATAGTGACTTCTCAGCCACTGTTTAACATTTGTGAGGCAACATGACCCCAAAACCAATTGCAATGATGAAAAATTCTAAAGATGAGTGATTAAATGAAAAATAGGTTATGGTCATGAAAACCTCGTGTCATTTAGTCTCCTCACAACCCCAAGCAAACAGCAAAATGAATCTCGTTGGGAAAGAGAATAAAAAATTGCAGTAAGAAAAAGATCATTTTTAAAAATAGTTTTTCCATGAGGGACCATTTCTGTTTTGGAGAGAATGTGAAGTAGACCAGCAACTAATCTGTGAACCTCGCAATATGGGGCCACAACATCATCAGAGATGCCATGCCTATATTCAACTTGCATGAAAGTCAAACGATCCACATTATCTGTGGAAAGCCGGATGCGTTTGTCTGTAATGACTCCACCAGCTCTGATGAAGGTCGCTCAGATATGACGCTGGCTGGCTGGCAGGACAACCGTCTATGGCGTAGGCGAGCAGCTCGGGCCATTCGTCCATTTTGATACCAGAAGTCTATTGGGTCCGGAACCCATACAAAAACCATTGTGTTGAATCTCAGATAGTCCGTGCACCATGATCTTAAGCTGGTCTCTGTGTGTTGTAATGTGATGGCTGCATTGCATGCGTTGGTGAGGAGGTACAATAAAGAATGCAGAGGTCACCCATTAGGCCTCGGAATTGGGGGCAGGTCAGGCGAGGGCCATGACGTGGCGGACCCATCTGTGTCCACCAGACGGAAAGCAACATTACGAAGGCCAAAGCCTGCAATGCCGACATTCAGGCTTTTTGGCTTTTGGGATTTTGGGTTAAGAGTGTTTCTTCTGCACCCCCAACCCTGGAAACAGAAGGCTGGCTGCAGACTGGCCGGGCTGGTAACGGCATACAGGTCGTCAAACTGGCGGAAGGAGAAGGGGAGAGGAATGGTACTCCTGGTGGTGCTGGTGTAGTACACGGTCTATGTGAGTCTGAAGCGGAGCTGTATCCCTGATCATGACTCTGAAGAGACATTGGCAGCTGCGAACGCTTTGTGTGGGCGGAGGGGAGGAGGAGGCGGAGACAGAGGGTGTGACCGTGTTGGAGGCCCGTGCGTCGGTCTGGCCTTTTGTTGCCAAGTGTTCCCTCCATTACAACTGCATGCATTTGCTTCATCGTGACTAGACATTTGGTGGTGTTAACCACTTAAGGTTCTTGCTCTACTTAGCGTTTACGGCAAAGGCGGCAAAAGACATCGCTGGTGAATCAGAGCTTGCACAAAGAAGGCCCAGGCTTGAGAGGTCCTGGACCATTTTTGACAGGCGATAAGCGAGAGCGGGGTTTGCGCTGACCGTGCTGGCGAATCATATACAGCGGACTTCTGCTACCCGCCCTCGACCCTTTTTGTTGGCGGGACCCGTATTGACACTACCGCTCACCCATCGTCTTCCTCCCTCGACCCCCACCATATTGAAGGGCGCTCGCAAGGCAAATTCTGCGGAAAGACCAGATGGATCCGCGTGTCCGTCATCATCATCACATCAACACAGGTACTTGTCGTCCTGACTTTTTGCATCCAGAAGCTGCGGGCTACAAGCAAAGGGACACTACAAGGCGTGCCCGACCCCCGGGATTTTCGCCGATTGACTGTCTTCACTTCACCTCCTCTGATGCATCAGTAACTGGCGTCAGAGCAGACTAAATCATCCTCTTGATCTTTTAACATGCCTTCCTGACCCCAAACCGCATTTGTCATCAAAGAAGTCTTCAGACAATGGAATAATCCCACCAGTGTTGGGTACACGATTGACATTTGGGCTTGCTTCATGTTGGACGGATGCTGAATGATGCTGATCGACGAACATTTGTGGCCGAGACTGGGAGGACGAGATGTAAGACTAGCTAGAGTGCAGGTTGCATTAACCACTGAAGGACAGATTGGCGACGATGTTCGTTGTTTAGATTCACAGAGCCCTGACCCAGCGATGAAAGGCCCGACGGTCCTGCATTTCGCTCCATGTCAGAAATATAAAAATTTGAGTAAGGTTATGGAAATAGTTTTGGAAAGTCTACTATTAAAAGACGGCAAATCACAGTTTTCTCAAATCCTCTAATCAGAACAAAATTGCAGATTCAAATTTTAATCTCAAAGGTGTCTACAACAAATCTGGACTGGGCAAAGGCCAAAAAACACGTATCCGTTATGTTTTCGTATAATACACGGTATTTTTTTGCACCTTTCAATGTTTTTTTTTTTTTTTTTTTTTTTTTCACACCTGAGGTGAGACTATAGAATTGCTGTTTGAAGATTTTACGTGGATGCTGCGTCAATGAACAAAGTCAAGGGTGCCGCAAAAGTCAAAAACACGTATCTGTATGTTTTCGTATAATGACAACGGTATTCTTTTGCACCTTCAATTCACCTGTGTATGACTATAGAATTAGCTGGAGTTTTAAGATTTACGAGGATGCTGCATCAATAACCAAATCGAGTAGTCGCAAAAGTCAAAAAACACACGTATCTGTGATGTTTTCGTATGACCCACGGAATTTTGGCAACAGAACAACCTGTGAGCAGACTACAAATTTGCTGGATAGTAATTTAAAACTGCAGGTGGATATATCACCCAGGTGGAATGGGTAAAATGAAAATGAACACCTATCTGAAATGTATACACGATAAATAGAAAGTTGGAGTTTTGCACCTAAAACAAAGAGACCAGCAGTTACTAGCAATGATGTGTAACCAATATAATTCAGGCTGCCCAATATCCATGAATATTTCAATAGCATACTTGTTAATACTTAAGATATTTCAGTGCAATGTCTACACTAAGTCTTGGTGAAACTTTATCCCAGTGTTCTTATATATAGAGCTTGTCCTGTGTTCGCACCCGCGCCCCCCCCCCCCCCACCCCGCTCCCGCCCCATGACTTACAGCGGTAGATGCTGCTAAATCTCTAGGCTAACTACATAAAATCTTTCAAATCTCTAATCTACACTAAATTGGAAGGATCACAGCTAATAGAGTAGAGGTTTCTCTTGCAGAAATAGACTAATTCCTGAGCAACAACACAAGGAAAGAAACAGCTCACCGCTCCCTGCTGGATTCTCGCAGCTGAAGATAATTTTTGAAAGGAGAATTGACCGCACCGGACTTGAGTAAAACGAAATCTTCAATACTTTATTGATCCAAATAACAGGAAAGTGGACATCACATACACACGACACGGCAGTTGCAAGGGACGACAACCAACGCTTTCGATCTCAAATGATCTTATACATGGTAATCATGAATAATATCGATTGAGATCGAAACCGTTGGTGTCGTCCTTGCAAACTGCCTGTCGTGTTTGTGATTCCACCTTTCTGTTAATTTGGATCAATACACGTATTGAAGATTTCGTTTTACTCAATCGTGCGAATCATCCTCATTTCAAAATTAATTTCTGCTGAGCTGGTTTTGGCCAACACAGGCAGAGCGCGACTTCCTATTCCTATGAGACGCTGAAGACACTAAGGCTGAACAGAAGGGCTGTCATGTTAATAAATGAGGTCATGGGATTTTTCCAGCCAATCGCAACCAGACCCCTCCCAGTCCTGACGTCGCACACCCATCTCCCCCGTCTCTATGCTGTAATCGTGATTTGCTGGCCGCCAAAATGACAGGAAGCGCCGAAATGGGCGCGATCTAAAGATGATGCAACAGATTTTACCCTTAGAATTACGCATGATCTGAAAATTTCGATCACCATAAAAACCTTGCCGATTTCAACTTTGTCAATAAAAATCGCTCAACACTAATGGTGAAATTGCTCTGTATAGACATTGTGGCTTGCTGTATTATCCTTTTGGTTTTGCCTCATACAAGCCTTTCATATCTCCCATAGCTTAGTTGTTCCTGTTTCACATATTATTTTGGTAACTAGAACCTGTTAACTCAATACCCCATTTATAATTTTTAAATTGCCATGTTTGGTTAATTTTAGCTAGTCTGTTTCCCCGAAAATAAGACACCCCCGAAAATAAGACATAGTGCATTTTTTATGCAATTCAGAGTTTGGCTGCTTATGCTGATGTTTGTGATGAAAAATCACTAACAGTAGTAAAAATACATGTTGATGTTTTGTCACAAAAAAATGTGAATTATTGTTCATAGAAATATAAAACATCCCCTAAAAAGAATTCTTAGTTTGTCTTTAGGAGCAAAAATTAATAGAAGACACTGTCTTATTTTCAGGGAAACACGGTATAAAGCAGAACACATGATTACATTTAGCACTAATAGAACCAACCACCTCAGGGAGAAATAGTCAGCTTGGACCACGAACATATCTCAATAGTTTATTGTTTCTGACATGTTAATAATATTAAAAGAGCTCAACTTTCTCTCACTGCTGATTCATAATTATGGGGATCCCATCACAAGCCATAGCTTATCTTTTCAAATGCATACTGCTTTAATGTAATCAGTGTCTGCATTAATTCTTAGTAACATAATAGCTAATGCTTTTTGTCAACAATACTAATGTACAATACTTTACTATGACTGACTGTAATGCTTCTATATACTCGACCTGTTAAAAAGTTTAAATTAAAAAATCTTAAAAAGGTACATTAAAGAAGAGTAAATGCTTAATTTCCTTTAAACTTTCTAGACCACTAACTGATGTATGTTTTCTCCAATTCCCTATTATGAGATTACAATCCTCCCTTCCCAAAAAAAGTTATCTTCCTTTCTTCGTTTTCAAATAAATGAACTGACATATGTTTCTTATCATTTAGAACTGAAATGAAGATAGCGAAAGCTTACAGCACTTAGCTTCACTTAATTCAGATGATTGAAGAAAAAATAACACGCTTCTTGTTACTTAAATTTAGATAAGTGTACATTTAGCACAAATATTGTCATTCAAACTCATTTTAAATAATGCTTTACTTAGTAATTCTCAGCCTCTGAGACTAGAGAATGAATACAAGAGCAAATGTAATTGTAGCCATAACTGGCCAATGTAAATAAAGAAATACATTAGAGATAAAGGATAACACTAATGTGTTTTGACCTGAAATTATTTGACGCTGAAAGAAATTACTGTTATCGGTAAATAGAAGTGCTATTTAGGGGGACATGTATGAAAAACCGTCTTAGTCTAAGACTTTCTTTGTTGCCCATAGCAGCCAATCACAGTTCCCTTTAATTTTTTTCAGAGCACTATATGAAATGAAAGGGGAGCTCTGATTGGTTGCTATGGGCAACAAAGAAAGTTTTAGACCTAGACAGTTTTCATACATGTGGCACTTAGTGTGAAATATATAGAAGGCATTGCTACCTAGTGTACAACCATTGTAAGATGCATTGCTAAGTAAGTTAAAAATTTGGGGACATAGAGGAGAAAACTGTGACAAATAAAGAGGACGAACAGTAATAAAATAACAGTCTCAAGGAATGACGATGGTCGAAATAGTAATTGATCAACCAAGAGGACAATGAATGGCTAAGCTGTCTAATATCATTGTACTTCCTGGATACATCATCCTTATTGTCTAAGACATGGAGTGGAAATTCCTTACCAAGTGCAAGTTTAAACCTTGAGGTTACATAATATGCTTACTGTTAATATTGGACCAAGTACGACCATATTTCTTATATTGTTTTTGTTTCTCATTAGGAATACGATATTTTAGCTCATCTATCCTTTTCATGCATTGAAATAAAAGTCTTATGAACACATTAAAGGGATTGTCCATTTTTTTTTTTAAAGGCAGTTCTGGTGGCCTCAGAAAAAAAACAAAAAAAAAAACATATACTTACCTCCCCTCTCCCATCTTGTATCCAGTGATGCTGCCATACTCACTCTCTGCTGGTCTTTTTTCTTATGGCCTTTTTCCGAATGAGCAGCAACTTATTGGATGCAATGGTCATATGTCACTTCCCGACGTCACTATTTGGAGCATTCACTGATAACAGTGATATCAGGAAGTGGCACATAACTGTCGCATCAATTAGTGTCTGCAGCAGTGACATCCCATTAGAAGGACAGAATGAGGATGGTGGTATCACTTGATCCATGTTAAGAGTAGGTGATTCTAAGTTTTTTTTTTTTTCTACAGCTATCGGAACCCTAAAAAAATAAAACCAGTAGACAACCCCTTTGATGCTTCTTACATCTATAATAAAATAATACACATAGAGAAAGATCATGTAAAATGTGCACCCACATCTATTTTTTAGATGATGCTTTCTTGTACACTTATTTTTGATACCCCATAACAGTCACAGCACCCACATAATATTGACAGCCACAGCATCCCTGCAAGAAAAAGTACTATTTCTAGTTAAGACACAATGAATGGGACTGCATAAGGCTATGTCTATACAGCACAAGTTTTCAGTCAGATTTTCGGGGGTTTTTAGTATTTAGAAACTTATGAAAATCTGATGGAGACCTTTTCACATAGACTTCAATACAAAAAAATGACCTGTAGTCTACAAAGGTCTTTTTTTGTCTGGTCTGTTTAAAAAGCTGGCGATTTTAAGTTTTAAAAACATGTTGTAAAATCTGTCCGGCAAAAACTTTACAATTGAAGTCTATGGCTATGTCAACACCGCACTGGGTTTCTGTCAGATTTTCGGTAGTTATACGTATTTAGAAACCTCTGTATATCTGATGGAGAACTTTTCACATAGACTGCCTGAAAAAACACCCAAGAAACCATGCCAAAAACCTAAAAAAAAAACTAAAAATCACCCAAAAAACTGGTCGTAAACTCAGCTGACTTGGACAAAACACTGTATTCAGGTTCAAAGTGGTTTTTAGGATTTGGTTTCTGACAAGTTTTCTGTCCTATGCAGTGTAGACCTAGCCTAAAGGTATGTTTACATGGCTAGCTTTCAGCTATGAAAATTTCAGAGTTGAATCAGCCTGGATTCCACCCTTAAATTCATGTCATTTTGGATGTGGATTTGATGCTGATTTTAAAGGCCTAATTTTAGCCTCCAGATACTAAAGGTCATATGTATTAAAACTGTCTAGGTCTAAAATTCACTTTGTTGCCCATATCAAGCAATTAGAGGTCCCCTTTTATTTCGTATAGTGCTCTGAAAAAATGAAAGGGGCACTCTGATTGGTTGTTATGGGCAACAAAGTGAGTTTTAGACCTGAACAGTTTTCATACATGTGGCCCTAGATGAGGATTCAATGCAGAATCTGCCTCAACAATTGACATGCCAGTTCTTATACAGAGCTAAAATTCTTTAGCACTGAATATAGATGCACTGAGGAAAATCAGCATCGAGTGCACTACGATGCCGATTGTTAGTAACAATGGGTGACATGTATGAAAACTGTCTTGGTCTAAGACTTTCTTTGTTGCCCATAGCAATCAATCACAGTACCCCTCCTATTTTTTCAGAGCAGTATATGAAATGAAGGGGGAGCTCTGATTGGTTGCTATGGGCAACAAAGAAAGTCTTATACCTAGATATTTTTCATACATGCGGCCCAATGTGAGGTGTATTGCAGTCAGATTTAGACACTGATTCTGACGAGGATTCAGCGCTGTATCCGCTTCAGAATTAGCGTCTAAAACAGCCTGGTGAATGTACCCTAAAAGTGGTAACCACAGCTCTCAAATAACAGCGATAACCGCAATGTACCCTAGCATTCTTATTCAGCAGTCTAACATGAATTATGCAGTTATATTTTGTCCTTAAAGTTCTGTTCTAACAACAAAATTCATGGCGTATCCCTTGGCTTTTAGTAAAACCTTTGATTTTATACTTTGCTAAAATAAGCAATAAAGAATCCACTCCCTGCCCTCAATCCAGTCCTTACATAATTTCTCCTACTACATAGTGTCAGCCTCATAAATAATTAATTGTTAGGCTTCATAAAATATTTAAAATAGCTAAAATGTAAAAGTAAAATCCATTATAGTAATGTTAATTGTAAGGTTCTTACTGTGTTTAAAGTCCCCATCAGTTATCTGTTACACTGACCCCCCTTTTATTTTAATTCCTTCTCTTTTGCACCAGTAACATTGACAGACAAGGGGAAACTCTCTACAATTCACAGTCATGGAGAAACTCTATGAGCAATTAAAAAGAATAAGACAGAAAAATAATACACAATAGAAATACAAACATAAAATACATCATGATAATTTCTCCTTTATTTCTTCTTCAGCAGCTCTGCTTCATGTTAAAGATCTGCTTCCCGTGGATATTTTTCCCAAAGCATGAGAGAAGGAGGGAAAAAAAAACACTGATTTAATGCAAGCAGACTGAAGATACTAAGAGGCTCCCAGCAGGTGCCATGTTAAAAAAAAGCAAGCAGCTACCCGTGAGATATGTCCCATGACCCTTGAGGGTCATTTTGTTTGGTTTTACACAATGCATGAGGGAAGTGATTTGGGGGAGGAAACAGCATATTGAAAAAGAGTAATGCTTTTAAAATGTGAGGTCGAATTCTTGTATTTATTGCCAAAAACACATTAAACTGTTACACATTCTTGATCTTAAATCTCCAGATCATTTTATTTGCTAAACATCGATGGGGATGCAATTCTAAAAACCTCCTAGAATATTAACTATTGCTGGTTAGCATACCTCATCTAATTAATGACCCACCATGTATTCCATATAAATACAGCTATTCTTTAAACTTGTGAGAGCTGGTCAAACAAATGGAATTTATTTGGGCTAATTATAGCCTGTCAACTCCCTCCAGACATGTTTTTTCTTATTGCTGTATTTACTAGCCATTGAATAGAAGGCCTAAAGACACTTCCTCCGACTGGATATTCATTAAGTGCTTTCTGCCCTAGTCAGTCTCCGTTCACCTCCCCCCATACTATTTTCATTATCTGTCCTCTGTGAAAACACAACCAGGAAGCATGAAAGATTATGTCCTGTGATAAAACAATAAGCCAGTTTAATCTTCTGTGCTTACAGAAAGTGCTCTGCTTGTGCATGTCAGTCCTTCACATTTTCAAGGAATTGTTCATATTAGATGACAGTTAAAAAAGGATAATGCTTAAGCAAGTTTTTCTTTAGGGTATTTTATTACACTTCAGAAAGCCAGTGGAGTGTGTTGTTTTTCACAAGGTCATATGTATATCACATAATTTCCTAATTGAACATCCTCTTTTACAATTTTCACTCTAAATATATCATGTTTTATCATATCAAGGCTGACACGGTGACATGCAAGATGCCCTGGTTCAAAAGATTGGATTTGATGTTCTGGAGGAAATTTCATTATATTGAAATATAGCAATGTTATTATCTGGAAACAATGTTATTAGAAAGCCAGAAAATTCGGGTTAGGCATAACAGTAAACCACAGGCCAATATTCAAATTTTTCGTTTCCTATTTAAATAGTATAATTTATATAAAAAAATAATCTCTCTCTCTGTATATATATATATATATATATATATATATATATATATATAACTACACTACCTTATCTAATTAATGACAATACAAAACACTTTATAGTATAGGTGCTCAGTTAAGCAGTTAAAGGTAAGTAGTAAAACTTCAGCGCAACACCAACCTGAAAGTCAGTGCATGTCCTAAATCTATTTCAATTCTATAATGGGAAACCCCCTCTACGGGCAACTATATCGATAAGCTTGATAACTGATTATACTAGAAAAGGTCTAGACGTAGCTCTAGACTATACTACAAAACTCTATATCTCAAAGTTGTAGAATAACTATCTATCTCCCCATCCCCCCCTCTCTCTTCATATATGTGTATATATATATACTTTTTATATAAATTTTACTATTTAAGTAGAGATATTACTTTTTATATCTATTTCTCTATATATCTAAAAAAATATCTCTAGAGATAAAAAAAAAAAGATAGATAGATAGATAGATAGAAAGATAGGGAGATAGATAGGGAGATAGATATTCTACAGCTTTGAGATATAGAGTTTTGTAGTATAGTCTAGGCTACATTTACAACTTTTCTAGTATAATCAGTCATCAAGCTTATCGACATAGTTGCCCATAGTGGGGGTTTCCCATTACAGAGTTGAAATAGATTAGGGCATGCACTGACTTTCTGATTGGTGTTGCTCTGAACTTTTACTGCCTATGATATTTGAATCCCTTTAACAGCTTGACTGAACCCCTATACTATACAGTGTTTTATATTAATTAGAAATGGCATAAAAGATGCATGTAAAAATTTTAAAACATTTTAAAAAATATATATATAAAAAAAATAACTTCTCAAGCTTGAGAAAGAAGTTCTCTTCGAAACGTTGCACAGGTGTGCAAAGTGCCCGTAGCTCGGCGTCTACTCGCTATCCACATTGGATGTTTATGCGTGCTGCAAAAAAATATGGACTGATCACGCTTTGATCGCAAGAAAAAAAGCTACTGCAGTTTTTGTTTGTCAAAGCCAAGAGTGGACTTAAAAGGGATGGAAAAAAGGAAGGATTTATTCTCCTTGTTGTTCGATTACTTCTGGTGTTGGTTTAAAAAACTACATCAAAAACTGCAGTACTGTTTTTCCACAAAAAGTTGTCTGGGAAGCTACATTTTGGGTGGTTTCTAATACAGCATTTGTTTCTTAGACTATGTTCACACGGCTTAAAATGGGATGTATTTCAGTCCGTAATTACGCGCCGTAGTGGGCGAATTAAGGCTGGAATACGTCCCAGTCATTACGGTAATCCACAGTTCTCATAGAGAACTATGGATTACTTCTCCTCTCCCTGCTCGGCGAATACGCCGAGGGGGGAGATAAGTGACATGTGAATTCCCAGCGGCGTATACGCGCCACTGGTAATGAAAGTCTATGGGCCGGCGAGGAGCCGGCCCCTCGCTCCCACCCCGCCCCCGTCCACACGACATAATTGCGGGGCGTAATTACGCCCCGCAAATAAGCTGTGTGAACTTAGCCTTAAACACCACTGCAGTTTTGATGCAGTTTTTGAGGAAAATCCAGGAGTGGATTTAAAAAGGATGGAAGAAGTAATGATTTATACTTCTTGTCGTTGGCTTTGGTTCAAAAACCTGTATCAAAACTGGCAGGTTTTTTTACAGAAATATGCTGTCCATTAAACCACACTTTGGGTGCTTTAACACATTGTTTTGCTTTTAAATACCACTGCAGTTTTTATATAGTGTTTGAGCCAAAGCCAGAAGAAGACACAGCAGGAAGGAGATGTTTGTGTAAGTCCTTTCTTAATTTTTCCCATTCCTATTAAAATGACTCCTGGCCTTACCTCAAAAAAATAGATTGATATACTGCCACAAAAACTTCAGTATGTTTCTAGAAAACACTGTATGCGACTTTTACCTTACTGATATATTGGTTTGGAAAAAATCACTATAACATCATTACTAGAGATGGGCGAATTTTCCGAAATTCGTTTCGTTCACTTCGCCGAATTTCTCGGCAAAAAATAACTTCGTTCCGAATTACTTCGGGACGAATCACGTTAAAAAACAGCTGTTTCCAGGCTGCACAGAGCCTGCAGGATGCTGTAGAACGTTGTGCCATGCTTAAATATGCAGAGGGAGCTTGGTTTGGTCTTCATACAATGTTGTGTTTTAGTATGACACGCACATGACTGCCGCCGCTCTTAGAATCGCTTCACTATAAAATTCCCTGGGCACTTAAGAGGGCAAAACTGACCAAAAAACTGAAACGGGAATGTTGCCTGATAAAGTCATGCCAGAGAAAGCTGGAAAAAAACAAGCTGAGAGCTCAGGTGGCAACATTAGTGACAGAGCGTGGAGGTGACGGCGGCAGCCACAGCAGCATGAGGTCAGACAGTGGCACAATGACATTCTGGAGGTGGCAAAAACAGGAATAGGCCACAGAGTGGCACAATGACAGAGTGTGTAGGTCACGGCATCAGCCACAGCAGAAGCATGAGGACAGACAGTGGCACAATGACAGAGTGCGTAGGTCACGGCATCAGCCACAGCAGAAGCATGAGGACAGACAGTGGCACAATGACAGAGTGTGAAGGTCACAGCAGCAGCCACAGCAGCAGCATGAGGTCAGACAGTGGCACAATGACACAGTGTGTAGGTCACGGCAGCAGCCACAGCAGCAGCATGAGGTCAGACAGTGGCACAATGACATTCTGGAGGTGGCAAAAACAGGAGTAGGCCACAGAGTGGGACAATGACACAGTGTGGAGGTCACGGCAGCAGCCACAGCAGCAGCATGAGGTCAGGCAGTGGCACAATCACATTCTGGAGGTGGCAAAAACAGAAGTAGGCCACAGAGTGGGACAATGACACAGTGTGTAGGTCACGGCAGCAGCCACAGCAGCAGCATGAGGTCAGACAGTGGCACAATGACACAGTGTGTAGGTCACGGCAGCAGCCACAGCAGCAGCATGAGGTCAGACAGTGGCACAATGACATTCTGGAGGTGGAAAAAACAGGAGTAGGCCACAAAGTGGGACAATGACACAGTGTGGAGGTCACGGCAGTAGCCACAGCAGCAGCATGAGGTCAGGCAGTGGCACAATCACATTCTGGAGGTGGCAAAAACAGGAGTAGGCCACAGAGTGGGACAATGACACAGTGTGTAGGTCACGGCAGCAGCCACAGCAGCAGCAGCATGAGGTCAGACAGTGGCACAATGACAGAGTGTGTAGGTCACGGCAGCAGCCACAGCAGCAGCATGAGGTCAGACAGTGGCACAATCACATTCTGGAGGTGGCAAAAAAAGGAGTAGGCCACAGAGTGGGACAATGACACAGTGTGGAGGTCACGGCAGCAGCCACAGCAGCAGCATGAGGTCAGACAGTGGCACAATGACACAGTGTGTAGGTCACGGCAGCAGCCACAGCAGCAGCATGAGGTCAGACAGTGGCACAATGACATTCTGGAGGTGGCAAAAACAGGAGTAGGCCACAGAGTGGGACAATGACACAGTGTGGAGGTCACGGCAGCAGCCACAGCAGCAGCATGAGGTCAGGCAGTGGCACAATCACATTCTGGAGGTGGCAAAAACAGGAGTAGGCCACAGAGTGGGACAATGACACAGTGTGTAGGTCACGGCAGCAGCCACAGCAGCAGCAGCAGCATGAGGTCAGACAGTGGCACAATGACAGAGTGTGTAGGTCACGGCAGCAGCCACAGCAGCAGCATGAGGTCAGACAGTGGCACAATCACATTCTGGAGGTGGCAAAAACAGGAGTAGGCCACAGAGTGGGACAATGACACAGTGTGGAGGTCACGGCAGCAGCCACAGCAGCAGCATGAGGTCAGACAGTGGCACAATGATACAGTGTGTAGGTCACGGCAGCAGCCACAGCAGCAGCATGAGGTCAGGCAATGGCACAATCACATTCTGGAGGTGGCAAAAACAGGAGTAGGCCACAGAGTGGGACAATGACACAGTGTGGAGGTCACGGCAGCAGCCACATCAGCAGCATGAGGTCAGACAGTGGCACAATGACACAGTGTGTAGGTCACGGCAGCAGCCACAGCAGCAGCATGAGGTCAGACGGTGGCACAATGACACAGTGTGTAGGTCACGGCAGCAGCCACAGCAGCAGCATGAGGTCAGACAGTGGCACAATGACATTCTGGAGGTGGCAAAAACAGGAGTAGGCCACAGAGTGGGACAATGACACAGTGTGGAGGTCACGGCAGCAGCCACAGCAGCAGCATGAGGTCAGGCAGTGGCACAAATGACAGAGTGTGAAGGTGGGTGGCAATACCAGTCCCTGGTAAAGATGGTTGGTGGCAGATGGAGAAAACTGGCAGCAGATGTGTGGCATCAGGCGGGTGGCGGCATCAGAATAGTGGCTGAGGCTGGTAGTTTGAACCCAGACTCATTTCTCCAGTTTGGGTGAGGCGTCATGGCTGATGTAGTCTGACGCCTAAGGCATTGGTGTGTGGAAATCCTGGCCGATCCACGCCTGATTCATCTTGACAAAGGTCAGTCGTTCCACATTTCCCATGGACAAGCGGGTTCTCCTTGGGGTAACGATGGCCCCCGCTGCACTGAACACCCGCTCTGATGCCACACTACTGGCCGGGCAGGACAGCTTCTCCACTGCAAACTCGGCAAGTTGCGGCCACACATCCAGTTTGGCTGCCCAGTAGTCCAGCGGATCTTCTAACTGGGGTGGCAGAGTGCTGTCCAAGTAGGCCACCACCTGTTGGTTCAGGGTCTTCTCCAGGTCCTGCTGCTGCTGCTGCTGGCGACTGCCCTCCTCACTAGGCGGGTGAAGGAAGCTGCTCATCAGTGACTCCAGACAGGTTGCTGCTGATGGAGCTGGTACTGCTCCGACCCCCCCCCCCACCTTACCCTGGCAGCCGCGGCAGTAGTACGTGAGCGCTGAAGAACCCCCCGGTCAGACCTGTCAGAGGAGGGACGATGCCGCACATAGGCAACGGCCAACTAACTACGGAGGATTTCCCTATAGTATTTGAGTTTGTCCTCTCTCTCAATAGCTGGGAAAATGGCTCCCATTTTGGACCGGTAGCGAGGGTCCAATAGGGTGGAGAGCCAGAAGTCATCCCTCTGCCGTTACTATTCAGCTGGCACTAGCCAGGCAAATCAGCATGCTGCGGGCCATCTGCACAAGTGACTCCGAGGGGCTCCCTGCCTCCATCTCCACTGTATACTGCCACGGTGCTTGCGGGTCATCTGCCTCGTCTTCCTCATCTCCATCTACCTCCTCCAGCTGCTCCTGCTCCTCTCTCTTGTCACTGGGTAGAAAATCCACTCATTTCACAGACAATGCTTCTGCTCCAATGTCCTCCTCCTCCTCCATTTCAGTCCCCAGCGGACTCATGTGGCCGCGAGATGTAGTCGCCACATCTCCAGTCCCCTGCCCAGACAGATTTTTCAGCATCTGTTCCAGGACATGAAGCAGTGGAATGACGTTATTCATCCCGTAGTCCTGACAAATAACGTGGCCTCCTCGAATGGCCTCAACAAACGGCAGGTGTCACGCATGAGCTGCCACTGGCTGACATCAAAGTTACACAGGGGAGTACTCCTGTCCGCCTGGATCATCAAAAAATCGTTAATGGTCTTTCTCTGTTCATACAGTCGGTCCAACATGTGCAGGCTGGAATTCCAACGGGTGGAAACATCGCATATCAGAGTGTGTTGGGGGAGGCCGTTCTGCCGCTGCAACTCGAGGAGGGTTTTCCTGGCTTTGTACGAATGGATAAAGTGCATGCACAGTTTCCTGGCCATTTTCAGAATCTTCTGAAGATCGGTGGAAGACTTCAGGAACCTTTTCACAACCAGATTGAACACGTGCGCCATGCAGGGCGCATGGACCATCCCTCCTCGGTGCAGCGCGGACACCATGTTCCTCCCATTGTCCGTCACCATGGTTCCGATTTGCAGTTGGCGCGGAGAAAGCCACACATCGATTTCTTGCTGCATGACGCGGAGCAGTTCCTCCCCTGTGTGACTTCATTCGCCGAGGCAAGCCAGGTGTAGAACTGCATGACACCGCTGTGCCCTACACATGTGGTATGATGGAGCAGTACTTGTGGAGGCTGAGATGGTGGTGGTGGTGGAGGAGGAGGAGGCGGACATTGGCGCAGGAGCCGCAGTTTGACAACGTGGAGGAGAAAGCAGCGTCTCCTGTCCAAGTTGTTGGTGTGCCTGGGCAGGAAGCACATTCACCCAGTGGGCCGTAAAGGACATGTACTGGCCCTGACCGTAGTTACAGCTCCAGACGTCCGCGCTGCCGTGCACCTTGGAACAAACCGATAAGCTCAAGGACTGACCCACCTTCTGTTCTACATATTTATGAAGTGCTGGTACTGCCTTTTTGGAAAAGAAATTACGGCTTGGAACTCTCCATCTTGGCTCGGCACAAGCCATTAGTTCTCTGAATGGTGCAGAGTCCACCATTTGGAAAGGGAGGGACTGCAGCACCAACAACTTGGACAGGAGTACGGTCAGCTTCTGCACCTAAGGATGGTTGGACGCATACTGTTGTCTCTTTGCAATCGCCTCGCTGAACGACTGCTGGCGCTATGAGTTGCGAGGAGCAGGAGTATCTGGACTGGGAGATGATGTCAAAGAGAAACAGCTCCCTTCTGCAGAGGTGGTGGAGCCTTGACTGGCTGCAATTGCATACGTGCCACTGGGCGCTGCGGCTGCTGCTGCTGCGGCGTCAGGATGGACCACCACATCTGAGCCACGTTTCTCCCAGGCCACCAGATGGTGACGCTGCATGTGTTGACGCAGGGCCGTGGTGCCAACGTTAGCTCCCTGGTCACGCTGCACTGTCTGCTTACGGATTCTGCATAGACCAATATTCGGCTCCTCCTGTGTCTTAGCAAAGAACTGCCACACCGCCGAGTATCAGATTTTACCGCCAACGCTCCGCACTGACTGACTACTACTGCCGCTGCCTCGTTGAGCCCTTGTGCCGCTACTTTCTTGGACCTGCGAAGTGGGTTTTTTACCCCGTGGCCGCTTGGCTCCGGACCTCGCACTGCTGCTATCCTGCTGACTCATGGCCACACGACCCACTTGCTGGCTGCGCCGCTGCCTGACGCGCAAGCTGACGCCCTCTTCTCCTGACGATGATGAAGCCCTTGCCTCACCCGGCTCTCAAGAGCGGTTGGCTACATCATCATCTATTTGTGTTTCATCGTCACTGCTGTCCTCATCACCGGTCTTGGTATGCAGAGGCTGACCCCACACAACATGACCTCCCATGCCACTCTCAACATCTATACTTTGCCGCCTACTGCAAGAAGCAGGGGATATTCGCCTCATTTCTTTGCTGCCAAGTAGCTGCTGACTGCCCTCCTCAAATTGTTCATCCTCGCTATATAGTGGCGCTTAGCCCAGACCACATAGTAGATCTCTGGCTGAGGGAACCGGATGGGACAGAGGCGGGCTGAGGACAGGTGAGGGCCGCTGACCCGCTCCCGGGCCATGCCAACTAAGGGTTGTGTCTGACGTTCCCACCGACTCTTGACTGGGGTTGTCAGATGTCATCTGGGAGGAAGTGGATGACCTAGTCAACCAATCAAGAACCATTGGGTTGCTAGTCAGCACACGGCCGCTAGATGACAGCGGCAGTTGTGGCCTCACTTAGTGACCCCTGCTGCGACATCCCCTTGCTGTGCTGTGACCTGGGCCTGCTCCAGGAATATTTGTGCCTCTGCCACTTGCAGGTGAAGAGCCTGCCACCTCTCTGTCTGATATACTGTTTGTTCTAAAATGTACAGACACTGTTTGATGAAGATATCTGATAAATACACACCCTGTATTTGACTCCAAATGAACCCACTAAGAAGCTTGGGTAACCCTTGGATATAAATTGCGCTCCACAAATGGGCAGGAAAAATTTACTTGTATGTGCCGTTTAAAAACTCTGTAAAGGCTTAATTAACCTTCGGATATGAATTATGCTACAGAATTTCTTCTGTGGCGGTGAAAAAGAAAGTTTCTTTTACTGAGTGCAACTGCAGAAAAATACTTAGTTAACCATTGGATGATAAATTGCGCCAAAGAATTGAGCCACCACAAACTACTAGCTTTGTAGCGTGTTACAATGCAATGTTTTTTTACGCCACACAACAAGAGATAAAATTGTAATTAACCTTTGCTTGTGAATTAGGCTACAGGAAAAATGTATATATTTTGGCGGTGAAAATGACGGTTTCTTGGAGTCACCACAGCTGAATAACAACGCTTAATTAACCCCTGGATGTAAATTGCGCCAAAGAATTGAGCCACCACAAACTACTAGCTTTGTAGCGTGTTACAATGCAATGTTTTTTACGCCACACAACAAGAGATAAAATTGTAATTAACCTTTGCTTGTGAATTAGGCTACAGGAAAAATGTATATATTTTGGCGGTGAAAATGACGGTTTCTTGGAGTCACCACAGCTGAATAACAACGCTAATTAACCCCTGGATGTAAATTGCGCCAAAGAATTGAGCCACCACAAACTACTAGCTTTGTAGCGTGTTACAATGCGGTGTTTTTTTACGCCACACAACAAGAGATAAAATTGTAATTAACCTTTGCTTGTGAATTAGGCTACAGGAAAAATGTATATATTTATGCTTTGAAAATGAAGGTTTCTTGGAGTCACCACAGCTGAAAAACAAAGCTTAATTAACCCCTGGATGTAAATTGCGCCAAAGAATTGAGCCACCACAAACTACTAGCTTTGTAGCGTTTTACAATGAAGTGTTTTTTACGCCACACAACAAGAGATAAAATTGTAATTAACTTTTGCTTGTGAATTAGGCTGCAAGAAAATGTATATATTTTGGCGGTGAAAATGACGGTTTTTTGGAGTCACCACAGCTGAATAACAACGCTTAATTAACCCCTGGATGTAAATTGCGCCAAAGAATTGAGCCACCACAAACTACTAGCTTTGTAGCGTGTTACAATGCGGTGTTTTTTACGCCACACAACAAGAGATAAAATTGTAATTAACCTTTGCTTGTGAATTAGGCTACAAGAAAAATGTATATATTTTGGCGGTGAAAATGACGGTTTCTTGGAGTCACCACAGCTGAATAACAACGCTTAATTAACCCTGGATGTAAATTGCGCCAAAGAATTGAGCAGCCAAAAATGAAGTGGTATTTGTATTGTAAAAACACTGTTTCTTTAAATGAATACAACAGGAACTGGCTTAGATCCCCCTTGGATATTCAATGTGCTGTGAGCAGATAGGATTTAAATGTATATGCAGCTGCAGTGGACGCACACTGGATTTCAGATCCAATACCCCAAAAAAATCAGAAATAGAACATTAAGAGAAGCAGTCTCTGAGACAAGCTGAGACACCCCACAAAAATCGCTGTATAAAAATCAGTTCTTCAGTAACAATCAGCCGCGGCAGCACCTTCCCTGATCAGTACAGTGAGAGCGGTATGAGCTCCCAGCGTCGCGCCCGGACTTATATAGTGCGGTGACGTCACAGAATCCCGCCGGTCTCTGATTGGCTTCATCTCTGCACATGTCATGCAGGCTATGCCCTTCTTCCTCCCAGAGTTCTTTGCCCCATGTAACGCCATGTGCTCGCAGCCATTTTATCAATGAAAAGCACACTTCATTCACCCGAAGTACCCCAAACTTCGACTTCGTTCAGAACCGAAGTTTTCCTGAAATTCTAAACGAATTCCACTTCGTTAGAATCAATTCGCCCATCTCTAATCATTACATGTTAATTCTGCAGTTCCTCAAATAGAAATACTAAACAAATACGAGAATCAGTTAAAGATGAAATAGGATAATGAGGTAGTGAGTCTTTTGCTGTAAATTTGTTGGAGTCATTTTCAACGCTGACAGTTTAAATGTTTAATATATTGTGTGAGCCACAGGAAAAGACAGACATCATCTTAGGTATGTATTTGAATTTGGACATTTGCCTAGAATCCAGGGAATATGTTCTTATTCAAATATATAGAGGCCATGATATTAAAGCACTGTGCATACATAATAGAAATGGAAGGACAAAATAAGCAAGTCAAATCAGAACATACAATCTATATGAAAATGAAAATACACACATATATTCTATTCAGTATTCTCCACTGCTTTTGTAATTGCAAATGAACACCATTAACGTGTGGCTATGTAAAAGAGGTAACATGGAAATACATCGTTTGAAATTCTCTGACGTGAAAAATTGCTTGGACATCATGTGAACAAATTAATAAGGTAAATGAGAGCAGTATACCACAAAGAACATGTGTGACATACAGAAGGGTTTCATTTAGTCCTCAACTCTGGAGATGGGTCAACACAGAAGGCTGTGAAAATCAGTTGAACAAATAGGACAGATGAAGTGGAAATCCCTGGTGCATTCTCCAATGCTGTTTAGGAGGGAGATAAAAGAAAGACACACACATTGAATACACAAACGGCAGAAAAGATCATATGCAAAAGAAAGGACTCCAGTGACATGTCATAGGAACAATGTGCTCCTTTCTCCTCTTTGAAGTAAAGTTCCATGATGTCAAATGATATGTAAACAGTTGCTGTCTTTAAATGCAGAACATTTTCTGACAGCTGAAAAATGATTTTTATCATAGATTTGTTAAAATCAAATCAACCTGACAAGTATGGGTCAGTTTAGTTCATTTATGAGTGCTCATATCCCTACAGAGAAGGGAGCTGTATTTTTCAGACAAGCATTCATAAGTGATATGGTCTTTTTCTGATGAAATGAAAGGGGTATTCCTCTGTGTACTGTGAAATATATTATATATCTTCCACATAGTTGGTTAGGGATCAACTGCCAACTTCTTTACGGAGTGAACGCCTGATTGAAGCTCCAGCTGTGTTCCAAAGATTGAAAGAGACCTTGAAAATGGCAAAGCAAGGCTCAGCATTTAGAACTGACAAAACAAATCTGACAAGAAAGGCAATTGCTATTCTTTTGGAGTGCTCATCATGGGAAATGTCATTGAAAAGAAAGTCAGATAGAGAAGATAAAAAAAAGCCTTTTGTAACTCTATCACAAAATGCAGCTATTTCGTATCAATATTTTAAGTGCCTGTAGATTTTCTAGATTTACATTATTTTTACATTTACAATGTGTAGATTCACCTGTGAATATGAATGCTTTGTTTTGTCGGGAAATAATTGCCAACATAAAACATTATCAAACACACTGACAAGAGGTCAAGCGGTGCATTGTTAGATGAACAATACAAAAAACATAGAGCAAGGTATGTATTTGTTAGTAAAATTGCAGTGGGTTGTTATTATTATGCTCACCAAAGAGACTACTGATGGAATACCTAAAGTATATGGAAGTTTTTTAGCTCCATGTACAGTTCTAGTGTGAAAGAAGATACAGTAGTTACAATAGTAATGCATCTACATTTAAAGATATTGGGAGAAGCTGTCCTTTAATATTTCTTTAACAACTCAAAAAATAGTGCTCAAATGACAAGCTATTTATGGCATATATAGACAGGTGAAACCAGCAGTTAACATACACTGTATGCATGTTTTTCGCACTAGCTGACATGAAATCAGAATAAATCTTACCCGTTGTAGGTCAATTAGGATTTTCAAAATTATGTATATTTGCCAAATGCCAGAATAATGACAGAGAGATAATTTTTTAAGGCATTTTTATTACTTTATGCAAAGTCAAAAGTTTACATACACTAGGATTATTATGCCTTTAAACAAGCTGGGACAGCTCATATGATGATGTCATGTCTTTGAAAGCTTCATCTGAGTTATTTAGAAACACATCTGGGGATGTTTTTTCTTATTGCACACCAGAAACACATACTGCTTCTGTGTGTTACATCATGAAAAAGTCTAAAGAAATCAGCCAAGATATCAGAAAGAGGATTATAGACTTGCAGAAGTCAGGATCATCCTTGGGTGCAATTTCCAGATACCTGAAGGTGCCTTGTTTATCTATACAAACAGTGGGGTTGTTTTGCTGCAGGAGGACTGGTGTAATTAAAAAAATAGATGACATCATGAGGAAAGAAGAGTATGTGGCAATACTGAAGCAACATATCAAGACATCAGCCAAGAAGTTAAAGCTTGGGTAGAAATGGGTCTTCCAAATGGACAATGACCCGAAGCATACTGCCAAACTGGTTACAAAGTGGCTTAAGGATAACCAAGTCAGTGTTTTGGAGTGGCCATCATAAAGCCCTGATGTCAATCCTATTGAATATTTATGGGCAAAGCTGAAAAGGCAAGTGCGAGCAAGGAGACCTACAAACATCGCTCAGTTACACCAGTTCTTTCAGGAGGAATGGGCCAAAATTCCTAGCAACTATTGTGAGAAGCTTGTGGAAGGATATCCAAAATGTTTGACCCAAGTCACACAGTTTAAAGGCAATGCTACCAAATACTAATGAAATGTATGTAAACTTTTGACTTTGCAGAAAGTAATAAAAATGCCTTACATATTCTCACTCTCTCATTATTCTGGCGCTTGGCAAATATTAACCATTTTGGTAATCCTAATTGACCTAAAACGGGTAAGGTTTATTCTGATTTCATGTGAGATGGTGAGAAAAACATGCATATGTGTCTATTTATATAGTGCATATAACCTTCTGGTTTCAACTGTATATATACAGATAGATAAATAAATAGAAAAAATTGCAGCACTCACGGTATTAAAATTTTTTCAATAACAAAAAGGTGATTTATTACCACATGTTCCAAAAGACGACGTTTCGGCTCTCTCACAGAGCCATTTTCAAGTGACAATCAGTGCACATCTCACAATATAAATACACAGTGATCAATCAACAATTATAAGTCAATAAACAATCAATTCTACTAATAATACGATATACTTAAATACACCAACCTCTACACAGTGTGTGATGTATGCATAAAATAGTGTATTAAGAGATAACATTGAAAAAATCAACATTATCAATAAAAACAAGTGTACAGTGCATAATACATAAAATAGTATATAATAAGGGGGCGGAGACCTGTATCGCTCACCCTCTGTAGCAAAAAAGCGTAGCCAGCTGTCATTAATTAAACTTCAAACATGAGGACTTAGCGTCCTATGAATCCAACTGCGCAAGTCCGGAAACGAAATACCTTACCGGAAGTGTAACCATAGAAGCCTCCACAGCCGGCGTCCTCGTCCCGATTGCGCAAGTCCGGAAGCGCGACACCACGCCAGGATGCGCACCACCGCACCAACATCACTGGCTGGTATCACGGATCCAACTGCGCAAACCCGGAAATTAGAAACCGCGTTGGAGACGTAACCATGGAAACACTGATCACAAGCAAAAAAGAGCTCTTTTTTTCTCTTTTTCGCTCTTTTTTGCTCTCTTTTGCGCTCTTTTTTGCTTGTGATCAGTGTTGCCATGGTTACGTCTCCGACGCGGTTTCTAGTTTCCGGGTTTGCGCAGTTGGATCCGTGATACCAGCCAGTGATGTTGCCGTGTGCGCATCCTGGCGTGGTGTCGCGCTTCCGGACTTGCGCAATCGGGACGAGGACGCCGGCTGTGGAGGCTTCAAATGGTTACATTTCCCGGGGGGGTTTTAAGGTAATTCGTTTCCGGACTTGCGACAGTGGGAATTCACAGGACGCTAAGTCCCTAAATGTTTGAAGTTTAATTTAATGACAGCTGCTACGCTTTTTGCTACAGAGGGTGAGCATACAGGGTCTCCGCCCCCTTATTAATATACTATTTTATGTATTATGCACTGTACACTTGTTTTTTATGATAATGTTGATTTTTTTCAATGTTATCATTCTTAATACATTTATTTTAAGCATACATCACACACTGTGTAGAGGTTGGTGTATTTAAGTATATCGTATTATTAGTAGAATTGATTGTTTATTGACTTATAATTTTTTGATTGATCACTGTGTGTATTTATATTTTTGAATGTGCACTGATTGTCACTTGAAAATGGCTTCTGTGAGAGAGCCAAAAACGCCCGTCTTTTGGGAACATGTGGTAATAAATCACCTTTTTGTTATTGAAAAAATTTTAATACCGTGAGTGCTGCAATTTTTTAATTTAATTAAAATTTTTTGAACTTTGCCAAGGTCTTTAATTGCTGGCACCCCGCCGATTGTTGAATTGTTTGGATGTGCGGCTATTTTTCTTTTTCTTATACAGATAGATAGATAGATAGATAGATAGATAGATAGATAGATAGATATTGCCACCTAATCTTCTTTCCTGCAGCAAAACAACCCCACTGTTTGTACAGATGAACATGGCACCTTCAGGTTTCTGGAAAATTCACCCAAGCATAATCCTGACTTCTGCAAGTCCATAATCCTCTTTCTGATATCTTGGCTGATTTCTGTAGACTTACCCATGATGTTACACACAGAAGCAGTGTGTTTCTGTCATGAAATAAGAAAAAACATCCCCAGGTGTGTTTCTAAATAACTCAGATGAAGATATATGAATATATGAAGTTAACCACCTTTTGCAACATAAACTAGATAAAGGCCATATAAGAAATAGTAAAAATGCCACATCACATCAAAGCCAAACATATATAACACAATCTGAAAAACTTGGTTTAAACCAATGTGCCAGGTGTCTTAAATGTGTCATGACGTGAAAGAGAAAGTGAAAAATTGTTATGATGTGTTTCACTTTACTACATATGTATCTCTCGGTTTACATGGCTTATTACTATATGTCATTTAAACATAATCTTTCTCTTAGAAGCATTTTGCTGAACCCGTAGAGAATACACGGTCACTTTTTGCAATTTGAAGTGAATGCAGGAGTGATTTACTATAAATAATGAATGAGCTAGACATCTTCTTTGAGAAATACAATCTACATTGTTTCTGGTATAAACTATGCCACTATCTTTAGATGCCCTAAACAATTCTGTGCATTTTTTATGAAGATTAATAGAGTAGTCTGGAGGTCTTGCTCAATGAGTTCATAGAGCAGACCTGAGCAAAGCCTCCAAGAAGTTAAGAAGTGCACTGGTGGGCTGCAAACAGAGGAGGACTGACGGGGAGTGGAGTCGACTCGTGTATATATATTTTTTTACCTATATACTATCAAGGATGTAATATCAGTGAGTCTTTTGATCAGATTAAAACACAACCTATCACAATCATTACTAGTGTTGTGGGTCAATGTCAAATTGTTCCAAATCCAACCGATTCGATCCGGGTCAGTCTGAATCAAATTTTGTCGAAAATCGACCTTAAACCTAACTTTACTCTGAGTTTAAGATTAGAGTTAGGGATTTTTCACTGAATTTTAAGGGGTAATTGACCATTCCCTAATGCCCCTTGTTCCTTTCTTACTCAACATGTGGCCTAGCTGCCAGTCTAATACCACTCTAGGTTGATGAAGAATATATATATGGATGTTGTTTGTTCTCCACTTGTTTGTGTCGGTTTCCTCGGGCTTTCTCCCATACTCCAAAAACATATTTATAGGTTAGTGTGCTTGTCTTGGAATTAAGATCGTGAACTCCACTAGGAACAGGGTGTCACATCGCTACTCGTTCGGTCAGCGTGCACTAACTTACTGCGTTTACTTGCGGTTTTCCCTTCCCTTCTGCTATGCTGAAAACACCTAGTTCCTCCTGGATATTTGGAGGCATAGCCCCATCCTGCAGGTATTTTACTCCACTGTGTCCTGCTATATTTGGCTTTCTCAGCAAATCCTCTGCCACTTGTGGGTGTATTAGGCAGTTCTTCCCCACACCTGGCCTGAACCTTGGCTTCATTAATTCTTGTCAATCTGTCTGTTTCATGTTTCTTGTTTGTGTCTTGACTGCAACTAGTCTTGTACTTTGCCTGAATTTTACCTATTTCTTTCTCTGTATATTGCCTTGCATCTAGCTTTTTGTTTTGGCTGCAACTAGCTGATCTATGTTGTGCTTGGGATATGTGTCTTGTATCTAGTTCTTTGGTCTTAGTCATGTATCATGTCTGGTTACTAGTTCTGAGTGTTGCTTTTTTATACCTGTCTCTTGTATATTTACCTTGTATCTAGTTCATTGTCAGGTATCCCACCTGGTTCCTAGTCTTGCCTTGTATACCAGTACCTTGTATTGTATTTTTGTCTTGTATCCTGCCTGATTCCTAGTTCTGTCTCTTTCCTAGTGCCTGTCGGTATCTCACCCTGTACCTCTATTTTATGTTAGTCCGTCTCCTTGTTACTGTATCTGGCATGCCTTCTGTACCCTTGTCTGCTTGATATCATCCCAGTCTCCGTGTAGTGCATTGCATTAGTGCTTCTGACCCTCCTGGTCAGCTGCCTCTGCCCAGGACTACTTTGAGGTCGCACCTGGCGGCAATCATGAGCTAAGCCAACCTTAGAAAATAGAAGAACCCAATAGCTGCTTAGTTGCAGCCCGTCTGAGCAAGCCTGGTCAGTGGTGCATTGGGTCCACACAGGGCTGCCATCAGGAATTTCAGGGCCCCATACAGCCAAATTGTCTGGACCCCTTGCTGTCCACAAAAAAAAAAAAAAAAATCGTAAGTAGGTGGGGGTGGGGGGGGGGGGGGGGGGAGGGGGGGAGGGGGAGGGAGGTGGCTTTTTTTTCTAGATTACCTTGTGATATAATTTTTTCTCTCTCAATCTCTCTTGGCTCAATCTCTGATCGCTGGAACAATATACTATAGCACTTGTGCACTGCAGTATATTGTTATTCTAGCCAGCTACTATCACACCCTCCTGCTGGCTACAGTTAGGCCCTTCAGTGGGCATACATCCTGCAGAAGTTTCTGTGACTAAAAAGTTGGAAGAAAATTCTGCAGGAAGCAAACCGGACAGGAAAGAAAAGCATTAAAAATACAAATTATGTCCCCCCCCCCCCCCCCCCCTACACCTGATCAAAGTATAATGTAAGCAAACAGTGTGTTCCACTTACTTGCTCCTGGGAGATGGATGGCCTCCGGGACATCTTTCCGCTAGTATGGTACCCACATAACCAAAGACATCTCCTCCAGGGACAATAGTGTCCCGGTGTCACCCAACTGCGCCTGGACCAAGTACCAGCGCAGGAAGAAGAAGCCGCAGCCTCGGCCCACCCTAGCCCACTGCCCAGAGACAGCCAGCCAACAGCACAGACATCATCTCATATCTTATTTATCTATCAATCTATCTACATATATCATATCTATCTCATCTTAATCTCCTATTTATCTTATATAAATCTCTCTCATATCAATCTATTTCATATCTATTGATATACCTATCTCACATCTCATATCTATCTATCTCATATCTATCTGTCTCAGATCTATCTATCTATTTATCTCATATCTATCTGTCTCAGATCTATCTATCTATCTCTCACATATCTATCTATCTATCTATCTATCTATCTATCTATCTATCTATCTATCTATCTATCTATCTATCTATCTCATATTTATCTGTCTCATAACTATCTATCTATCTATCTATCTATCTATCTATCTATCTCACATCTATCTCATATCTATCTAACTAATCTATCCATCCATCCATTCATCTAATATCTATCTATCTCTCATATCTATCTATCTATCTATCTATCTATCTATCTATCTATCTATCTATCTATCTATCTATCTATCTATCTATCTCTAGTTATCTATCTGTCTATATATTTTATATCTATCCACCTATTATTAATCTCATCATCTGATACAGTAAGGTATAAAAGAATTTGCAGTTTGACAATTTTTATAATTTAGGCTAGGTATACACCATGTATACACACACTACATACAACATATATACACACACGTGCTACACACACTTTAGACAAACACACGCTGCACACACACAAACAGTATATACACATGCTATATACACAATCACTATTTACATACACAGTATACTTATACATGCAGTATATACACACACATTCAATATATACACTCACAAAGTATATAGACATATACAGTATATATATATATATATATATATATATATATATATATATATATATATATATATATATATATATACACACATCCATGCACAGTATATACACACATCCATAAACAGTATATACACATCCATGCATGCAAAGTATATACACACATCCAAGCACACTATATACACATCCATGCACACATAGTATATACACATCCATGCACACTATATACACATCCATGCACACATAGTATATACACACATCCATGCACACATAGTATATACACATCCATGCACACTATATACACATCCATGCACACATAGTATATACACACATCCATGCACACATAGTATATACACACATCCATGCACACATAGTATATACACATCCATGCACACATAGTATATACACACATCCATACACACATCCATACACACATAGTATATACACACATCCATGCACACATAGTATATATACACATCCATGCACACAGTATATACACACATCCATGCACACATAGTATATACACACAAACAATCAACACTATATACACATCCATGCACAGTATACACACACATCCATACACACATAGTATATACACACATCCATACACACTATACACACATCCATGCACAGTTTACACACACATCCATGCAAACATAACACACATCCATGCACACAGAGTATATAAACACCTCCATGCACACTATATACACATCCATGCACAGTATACACACACATCCATACACACTATATAAACCACCATGCACAGTATATATCCTCACACATACACATTCATACACAGTACAAACATACACACACTTACTTTACATACTATGTTAAAACAAGCAGCCCTCCTGCTGCTGCTACTGAACTTCCTCCCGCGCCCTCCTCTACCCATGTGACTGGCCTCCCCCTTGCAGGGCCCTGTCTCTTTCCACAGGCAGCCAGTGACGCTGCCGGAGAATTTATCCTGCGGAGCCTCCGCAGTGTCTAGGCAGCATCGCGGCTGCCTGTGCGGCACTTGCCGCCGCCGTCACTGTGTGCCCAGGGATGCAGAACAATTTGAATCTGTTAAGCTCCGCCCCAGGGGGTGGGGCCTCGTGGATTCAAATTAGTCGCATACCGCCCACAGACAGAGGAGGAGGGCCCGGCTCCGGCTACAGCAGGGATCATGTAAGTAGTAGATTTCTGCCTGTAGCGCAGCTGAGCCGGGAGCGTGGGCCCCCTCCCAGCAACGCCCCGCCCTGCTCCACTCCTGGACAGCTGGGCCGGGCACAATAATTTTTCTATAGGCGGAGGCGGAGCGCAGCGATGCAGGGAGCCCAGGCCCCCACCCAGCACCGCCGACACTTGGCGGCCGCCACTGGGCCCTATGTAGAGCACGGCGCTCTGCTGCACCATGCTATACTGTGCGATGTTTGAAATAAGCGGGCCTGCTTGAAGCGGGCCCCTTATTTCTCCGGGTCCCGTACAGGAATACCGGCTGTACCCCCTGTATGGCGGCCCTGGGTCCACAATTTGTACAAGGATGCAGAAAATGCTGGTACTAAGTAATTAGTAAATTAGTAAACAAATACAAATTTTACCAATTTAATCTTTGCAGTCTATGTAATATCAATGTTTCTGCCATCAATAGTTCCTTGAGGTCTACTGTTTTACCTTCTTTACATGCCTATAACAATTTGGTTTGTACACCTTCTTGTCCCAGTTACACATCAGCAGAGATTTCAATAAATAACCTTCATCAGGTTGTTCAGTTGAAAGTGAACATTCAGGAGTGACAACTAATTTAAGTATTGCCATTGAGCAGTATAGGCTGCTCAATGTTTTGTAGGTCCCACTGAGCCATGAACTCCACAACGTCTCTGAAGCTGTTCTGTAAGTTTTGAGGTAGGGTTGAGACATTTACTATCTTTGAAGATAGGATATGTTTTTAAATCACATTAGACAGATGTTCAATGGAAATGAAATCTGAAGGCCAAGTCAACACATTGAACTCTTTGTCATTTTAGTTAAACCATCCCTATAATTGACAACAATTTCTGATGGAATTCATAGTAAATGTATTGGGTCACTAAACTCTGCCCAAGGGTTAAATAGTAATTAAAAACTTAATTTTTGGTGGGAAAACAGGTACTGAAATCTGCTACTTTTTGTACCAAAGAAGTGACAGAAAGCCATAAAAATAGCCCCACTAAAAATGTATTAAGAATTTATCTGCATGAAACATACTCTGCTGGATCTTTGTATTACCAGCATAAATTAGGATACCTTTCTGCATATGGATGTACTGTTGTTCAAAGGGGTGGACTCTGACAAACTTTTTTATTTAAAACAATTTAATATGTTGTATGTGCTCCTCAAATAATTCAGAATATCTGATAACTTTTAACCAGTAGGTGATGTAATTGCCAGAAATATAAAAATAAGATATAAAGCTCTAATATTACATTTAAATTTCTCACCATAATCTCAGTTTCTCGCTGTTCAATGAATGAGTATGCTCTTTATATTTACACTAAAAGAAAAGAAAAAAACATAATGATGTTTAACTAGTGTTCAATTAATAAGATCAAATACAGTACATACAGCTCCATTACCATTCCCTTATGAATCTTAGAGGACTTATCTATCCAGCATCCAGTGAATGGCCCTTAGGCTTTGCAGTAAAAAGTAGCTTCACAAAAAAGAGAAGAGACTAATGTGGTATAATAGAACGGTGCAACATTTTTAAATCAAATGTGCATAATTAAGGGGTCTACTAGCACACTTAGGAAGGGTGTAAATGTCTGATATGGTCTGTATTTATTTAATAGGTCTTGCCTGGAGTCTTATTTTAGAAGATCATTTAAGGTGACTGTGCTTGATTTTTGGGTTTATATTATGGGGTCATATCTCAAGAAAATATTTTACTGGGATCTTTTTTTTTTTTTTAATTATCGCATGTATGCATTTATCTTGCTTTCTGTATTGAACTGTCTAATATGTCAGCATATTGTAGGGTTTTTGTATTTTAAAGGAAGAGATTAAATACACTTTTCCAGTAAAGATTGTTAAAAATAACAGCACAAAAAATATAATTAGTGTTGCTCAAACTAGTCTGTTTGGTTTAATGGTGATTCAGTCGAATCTGTCAAAATATCCAAACCCAAATCCAGTTGCACTCTTTTGACTTAGTTTACTACTTTGTAATAATCAATCTATCATTCATATAGGGATTGAAGATTTGGGGGGCAAGAAATCTACCTTATAAAGTTGTCTTGTGTGATAGCTGTGTGGGTAAAATGGCCTGCTCGGAAGAAATAGTGTTTATACCTCTGCAATGGGTTCAATACTCCTTAAATTGACTAAATGATCACATTTTTATATTTTTATTTTGTTACTTTATGGTAATATGTTTCTAATTTTATTTTTATTATTTTCATATTACTTATCACAAATATCGTCACAAATATCGTCCTCCCAGTCACGGCCACAAATGTCATCATCAGCATCATCAGCATCCGTCCAACATGAAGCGAAGGCAGCCCAAATGTCAACTCATGTACCAACCACTGTGGATAATCCATTTTCTGAAGATGACAAAATGTGGTTGGGGTCAGAAGGCATTTCCAAAGACCAAGAGGCCAAAGAGGATGATTTTGTCTGCTCTGACACCCAGTTACTGATGCCATCAGAGGAGGAGAAGGAAGCCGGTCAATCGGCAAAAATCCCAGGCGGTCGGCAATGCCTTGCAGTGCCTCTTGCTTGTAGCCCGCAGCTCCTGGATGCAGAATGTCAGGACGACCAAGTCACCTGTGTTGATGATGATGATGACGACATTACGAATCCATCGTGGTCTTTTTCGCAGAATTTGCTTGCGAGCGCTTCATCACTGGACGAGGAGGAAGACGATGGGGTAGTGTTAATATAGGTCCCGCCTCTAAAAGGCAGAGCGTGGTTGCAGAAGTCCGCTGATATGATTCCGCCAGCCACGGTCAGCGCAAACACCGCTCCTCGCTTATCTCCGTCAAAAAGGTCCAGGACCTCTCAAGCCTGAGCCTTCTTTGAGCAAGCCTCTGATTCACCCAGCGATGTCATATGCCGCCTTTGCCGTAAACGCACCAGTAGAGACAAGAACCTTAGGTGTTTAACCACCACCAACATGTCTAGTCACATTCAGCGAATGCATGAGTTGAAATGGAGGGAACACTTGGCCAAAAAAAGGCCACACCGATGCCAGGCTTCCAACCACTGTCACACCCTCTGTCTCCGCCTCCTCCTCCTCCGCCACCACCAAGCGTTCCTCAGCTGCCCATGTCTCTCAGAGTCATGATCAGGGATCAGCCTCTGCTTCAGCCTCCACCGATGCTCGAATACCACCAGCACCACCAGAGACCCATCTCTTACCCCTTCTCCGTCCACCAGTTTGACGAACTGCACGACGTACAGCGGCCAGTCAAGCAGCCAGCCTTCTGTCTTCCAGGTTTGGGAACAGAAGAAACACTTTAACCCAAACCATCCCAAAGCCAAAAGCCTGAATGTCGGCATTGCCAGGCTTTTGGCCTTGGAAATGTTGCCTTTCCGTCTGGTGGACACAGATGGGTTCTGCCACGTCATGGCCCTTGCCTGCCCCAATACCAGATGCCGAGCAGGCATTTCTTTTCTGGAAAATCTGTCCCTGCCCTGGCAAGCCACGTGTCATCTAAAATTGCAAGCGCATTGTCTGCATCTGTGTCCGGAAAAGTCCATCTGACCACCGACACATGGACTAGTAAGCACGGCCAAGGTTGCTATATCTCTGTGACAGCACTGGGTGAGCTGGGTGGATGTATCTGGTGGTGACGGTGGTTCTCAGGCTCAGCGCACGCTCTTCAAAACCGCAGGGATGGTGCAGGGTGTTTTCACGGGCCCAGAGAAACCAGGCCGTGTTGAGATTAAGCTGTCTTGGAGACCGTCCACACACAGGTCAGGAGCTGTGGACGGTTCTCCGCAACGAGACCGAGCGCTGGCTGGGTGACAAGAACCTTGTACCAGGCAAGGTGGTGTGCGATAACGGTCGAAATCTGCTGGCCGCCCTTAACATCGGTAGGCTGGAGCACATCCCTTGCCTGGCACACGTCATGTCATGTCGTCCAGAAATTTCTAAAGCGCTACCTGGGTCTGGACCGCCTGCTGAGGAAGGCTCGAGGTCTGAGTTTGCACTTCCGCTGTTCGCAACATGCTTCGTCCCGCCTGGCTGCGTTGCAGCGTCAGCTCGGCCTCCCCGTCAACCGTCTCATTTTTGAGGTGGCAACACGCTGGAATTCAACCCTCCACATGCTCCAGTGATTGTGGCAGCAGCGCAATGCCATTATGCAGTACGAAGTGACACATGGCCTGACAAACAGCGGTGCGGACCTCGGGGTGTTGAGCCACCGAGAATGGAGGTAGGTGAAAGAGCTCTGCACCATACTTGCCAGTTTTGAAGAAGCCACCAAAATGGTCAGTGCGGACAATGTCCTTGTCAGCATGACCATTGTGGTGATCTTAGTTCTGGAACGATCGTTGGACACTCTGAAACATCAGGTCCCGCCAGTGATGGAGGAGGAGACGGACACAGGTGCGGACACGGAGCCTTTCTCTCCGTTGAATCCACAAGGCCCGACAGTTTCACAATGTCATCGGTCTTCATTAGGCAGTGGTTCGGGGTCCAGGGCTAGTGCAAGGCGGCGCATCAGCTCTCAAGGTGCATCATCTGAGGCAATTCAGGGCTGTGTTGAAGCTGTGCCGGAGGAAGCGGAGGAGGAGGAGGAGGAGAAGGTATTCCTGGACACGGACATTACCGACGTCCTGCCTTGGAAAGAGGTTGGCACGAATTTGAGGCGGAGGAGGAAGATGAGGAAGATCAGTTTGCTAGTGCCCCTCGACCCAGAGGCTTGGGAAATCAAGGCTCCATCTCTCACACGAGTTCTTCGATGCTCCATTTCCTCTAACATGATCCTCGCATTAAGGCCATCAAAATTAACACCTGTTACTGGGTGGCAACCCTCCTGGATCCCCGATACAAAATAAAACTCAGCACTTTCCTTCCACCCACCCACATGGAGAGTAAAATGCAGGAAATGGAGACCTTGCTGATTGATAAACTGGAGACATCTGTTCCGTCTGCTTCACGTTCTTCAAATGTCACGGTGGAACAACGTCAGCGACGTGATAGCAGTAGAGTGCCAAGTAGCCGTAGCGGCAGCAGCAGGCAAGGTGGCAGAAGACTAATGGGTGACCTCTGGCAATCTTTATTTACCACCTCACCAACGCATGTAATGCAGGGCACACATACAACACACAGAGATCAGCTTAAGATCATGGTGCACGACTATCTGCGTCTCAACACCGATGTTTTTTAATATGTTCCGGACCCAATAGACTTCTGGGTATCCAAAATGGATGAATGGCCCGAGCTCGCTCGCCACGCCATAGAGGTGTTGTCCTGCCCAGCAGCCAGCGTCATATCTGAGCGGACCTTCAGCACAGCTGGAGGAGTCATTACAGACAAACGCATCCGACTTTCCACAGATAATGTGGATAGTTTGACTTTCATCAAGATGAATCAGTCATGGGTCTCTGATGATGTTGTGGCCCCAATTGCCGAGGTCACCGATTAGTCACCAGTCTACTTCACAGTCCTCTTCAAACAGAAATAGTCCTCTTGAAAACTTTTTTTTAAAATGATCATTTCTTACTGCAATTTTTATTCTCAGTTCCCAAAAGTTCATTTTGCTGGTTTTGCTGTGAGGAGACTGTAAAAGACACCAAGGTTTCATGACAAAACCGTATTCCATTTACTCACTTCATCTTTAGAATTTTTCGCATTGTCAATGGTTTTGGGGTCATGGTGCTGTGAGATACAGCTGTAATCATGGTCCTTTGGAACAGAAATGTGGCTTCTAAGAGGCATTTCTCCCTCACAATTTTTAACAGTGGCTGAGAAGTCATTTTTATAATTTTTTGGGGTCATGGTGCTGTGAGATACAGCTATAATCATGGTCCTTTGGAACAGAAATGTGGCTTTTAAGTGGCATTTCTCCCTCACAATTTTTAACAGTGGCTGAGAAGTCATTTTTATAATTTTTTGGGTCATGCTGCTTTGAAATGCAGCAATACTACAGGTCCTATTCTAAAAAATGTTGTTTCTAACAGACATTTGTTCTTCACAATTGTCAAAAGTGGCTCAAGGGTCATGTTTTGAATTTTTGGGGGCATTTTGCTGTGAAATGCAGCTATACTACAGGTCCTATTGTAAAAAAAATGTGGTTTCTAACAGACATTTGTTCTTCACAATTGTCAAAAGTGGCTCAAGGACCATGTTTTGAATTTTGGGGGCATTTTGCTGTGAAATGCAGCTTTACTACAGGTCCTATAATAAAAAAAATGTGGTTTCTAACAGACATTTGTTCTTCACAATTGTCAAAAGTGGCTCAAGGGTCATGTTTTGAATTTATGGGGGCATTTTGCTGTGAAATGCCGCTAGACTACAGGTCCTATTGTGAAAAATGTGGTTACTAACAGACATTTGTTCTTCACAATTGTCAAAAGTGGCTCAAGGGTGATGGTGCTGTCAAAGACAGGAATAGGTAGGACACTGTTAATGGACACATATGGCAAAATGACTAGATTTTGCAAGATATTTAAAATAGCTAGCAATTCCTTTAGTGAGACAACCCATTTAATACAATAAAAAAAAGAGAAACAAAGACGTGGTGGAATTCCATCCTATTTTATAAATGTGTTTTCTAGAATTAAACTACTAAAAAACTTGCATGTACAAAATAGATGATACAAATATTCCTCTGAATTGTACAAGGGAGGTACAGGAAGACTTGAACAGGACAGGTATAGTCAATGTCCAGTTCAACTAAAATGGTGTTTCAAAGACTCCTTTTACCATCACTTTTTTAAATTGTGGGTCAGACAGGTTTACTGGTCATACTGCGGTCCAGTACTGGTATAGTCAATGTCCAGTTTAACTAAAATGGTGGTTCAAAGACTCCTTTTTCCGACACTTTTTAATCTGTGGGTCAGACAGTTTTAATGGTCATACTGTGGTCCAGGACAGGCATAGTCAATGTCCAGTTCAACTAAATTGGTGATACAAAGACTCCTTTTTCCGGCACTTTTTAATCTCTGGGTCAGACAGGTTTAATGGTCATACTGCTTTACAGGACAGGTATAGTTAATGTCCAGTTCAACTAAAATGGTGGTTAAAAGACTCCTATTTCCGGCACTTTTTTAATCTGGGGGTCATGCAGGTTTGGGGCTCATGCTGTGGCCCAGGACAGGGATAGTCTATGTCCAGTGAAACTAAAATGGTGCTTCGAAGACTCCTCTTCCCGACACTTTTTAATCTGTAGGTCAGACAGGTTTAATGGTCATACTGCGTTCCAGGACAGGTATATTCAATGTCCAGTTCAACAAAAATTGTGGTTCAAAGACTCCATTTCCGGCACTTTTTTAATCTGGGGGTCATGCAGGTTTGGGGCTCATGCTGTGGCCCAGGACAGGTATAGTCAATGTCCAGTTCAACTAAAATGGTGGTTCAAAGACTCCTTTTCCCAGCACTTTTTAATCTGTGGGTCAGACAGGTTTAATGGTCATACTGCAGTACAGGACAGATATAGTCAATGTCCAGTTCAACTAAAATGGTGGTTAAAAGACTCCTTTTTCCGGCACTTTTTTAATGTGGGGGTCATGCAGGTTTGGGGCTCATGCTGTGGCCTAGGACAGGTATAGTGAATGTCCAGTTCAACTAAAATGGTGGTTCAAAGACTCCTTTTCCCAGCACTTTTTAATCTGTGGGTGAGACAGGTTTAATGGTCATACTGCGGTACAGGACAGATATAGTTAATGTCCAGTTCAACTAAAATGGTGGTTAAAAGACTCCTTTTTCTGGCACTTTTTTAATCTGTGGGTCAGACAAGTTTAATGGTCATACTGCGGTACAGGACAGATATAGTTAATGTCCGGTTCAACTAAAATGGTGGTTAAAAGACTCCTATTTCCGGCACTTTTTTAATCTGGGGGTCATGCAGGTTTGGGGCTCATGCTGTTGCCCAGGACAGATATAGTTAATGTCCAGTTCAACTAAAATGGTGGTTAAAAGACTCCTTTTTCCGGCACTTTTTTAATCTGGGGGTCATGCAGGTTTGGGGCTCATGCTGTGGCCCAGGACAGATATAGTCAATTTCCAGTTCAACTAAAATGGTGGTTCAAAGACTCCTTTTTCCGGCACTTTTTAAATCTGGGGGTCATGCAGTTTTGGGGCTCATGCTGTTGCCCAGGACAGGCATAGTCTATGTCCAGTTCTACTAAAATTGTGGTTGAAAGACTTCTTTTTCCGGCACTTTTTATTCTGGGGTCATGCAGGTTTGGGGCTCATGCTTCGTTCCAGGACAGTGATATTCAATGTCCAGTTCAAGTAAAATGATGGTTCAAATCATACTGCCTTCTGGCACTTTTTAATTTGTGGGTCATGCAGGTTTAAGGGTCAGGTTGTGGTATAAGACAGGGATAGTGAATGGTCTTTGGCTTTTTTTCTGTGGCTTTTAGAACCTAAGTGTGTTGCCTAAGATGTAGCACGTATCCATTTGACTGTTGTGGATGTTAATTCCAGCTTCTCCATCCCTGTTTGGGTGTAATAATGAAGGTGTTGTTCCTCTCCCATAGACTTTAATGGTCATCGGTGATAATCTATTATCGACTATCGGAAATCGTCTTGATAATTGCCAATATCGACTATCGACCCGATGACGATAGTCAACGTAATCTCTCATCACTAGTGATAGGTGGAAGTGGGTGAGGGTTATACAGGGTTGTATTTTGTCTTGGCACTGGGCTGCATAACACAATGTTGGAAGGGAGGCGTGTAAGAGGTTCTACAGACCACAGCTAACAGGCACAATCTCTTAGGAGTATATGGAAGACCAGAGGACCAACCCCCCGAAGGAGTTCAATAGGTTTCCGGAATTGAGTTTAGTACTGACATTCTTTTTGTAGTATTTCTGTTTTTCTGTAGGTTTCCAAGTTAGACTGTGATAGACTCATTGGACTATGTTGGACTTGTTGGACTTTGTTGAACCATTTCTTTAATAAAATGGTCAAGAAGGGATGTTGTCAGGTAGTTTCATTGCAATAAAGTTTTTATGCTGTTGTTTCTGTGTTTTTTTTTTTTTACCATTTCATTCCAGTGTCAGCAATAGAGGTGTCTATTACTATCCTTTCAGTGGGGTTTGGTATCAGCCAGTAGAGACTTTTTTCATCCGAAGGCAAACACTAATCCCCTCTCCTGGGGTGGCTGCAGGCTTTTTTTTTTAGGAAGGGAAGGAACCAATATCCATTGACCACCTTAACCTTATAGCATCAGCCTGGAACTGTTTGTTTCACCCTAGCCGGTTATGAAAAAAAAGGGACGACCCCACACCATTTTCTTTTTATAATTTTTTAGAAACCTAAAAAAATTATTAAAATAAAAGTAACATGGGGTCCATCCTTTTTTACCCTGATGTTTTGTAGGCCATAGATCTAATGAAACCTATGGCCTACATGGCTTGTTTTTTAAATGTTTTCATGTCCAGAAGTACATACCTCCAACTGTTTGGGATAGCTGCCCAGAGCATTCGGTGGTGTGTGACGCTGCTGGGCTGGGACCCCCTAGGATGGTGAGCTCTGTAGCATCCACTATGGCTGCCACGGCAGTGGTTCTGTTGCTGCCCCAATGGTATTGGAGGCCATAAAATGGTCATCTGGCCAATGCAAAGACATAGGATTCACAAAGGAGATTTTTACCAGAGATACCAAGTTACAGGCAATGGGATAACCTGTTCCTCTAAAAAGGATGGTAGGAGAGGAGCAGGCCACTGTGTTGAAAGTCCTGGAAGGCAACAGGACAGTAGGTCACAAGGTGATCTATTTGGTAAGTAGTCCTGTACTTACAAAACTGTAATAGGAAGACAGCTGACGGTGGGTTCGCTGCAACACTGGAGGCTTTGGCAGGTGGCAGAAGCTGTCAAAACATGGGGCTGCAAGATGGCTAAAATACCGGCACTAGGTCTAGAAGTCTTTTGTATGAAGCTCTGAGTCAGTGATGCAGAAGCAACAATTTTTCTATGAATTCCACTAAAGTTCAGTTTGTGCAGACACGAATTGAACCATTTATATTCGGTATGTAACTGCGACCATGATTTGAAGCACAACATTAATAATAACAACAAACCCATTTTAATGCACATTTTAATATAAGCATCAAAGAACAAAAACATGGACAAATATACCTGGAACCATAACAACTCGTAATTTTAAAGGGGTTAAGTAAATGATGTAAGTAAAAATTGCACCATATTTTTATGCATTTTACCTATAATGAAAATGTATATACATTAAGGGAGACATGTATGAAGGAAGGCACTTCGAAGTGAATTGTCTTTTTCAGTGGCTAATGTGCCTGAATGTATGAAAGCGTTTTTTGTGCCACACACCTTGCCTATGTGTTAGGCGCATTACGAAACTTAGGCACATTAGTAATGTGCCTAACATGTATAAAGGCTATAGATAAGTTGAAAATTAAAAAAAAAAGTCATTAGAATGGCATGTCAGTAAACTGAAACTATGGTAGTGATCTTGCTTGGTGGACCACAGGTCCCAGCAAGACCTGTGGTGGGCTGGCTCTTGCTGAATGTAGAATAAAGGGTGAGAGCAGCAAAAATAAATTTCAAATTTAATGTAGTAAAAATTTAAAATGGTAAAATCTGAACAACATCAGTGGGTTATGTAATGTAAAACTAGTTTTAGATTCTATTAAATTTAAATGAATTTTATAGGAGTGTGGTGCAACACACCTCTAGAACGCCCCCAAAATGTCCCCCTCATATTAGGCGCATTAGAAAGTGTTGAATCTTACAAACAATGCACCTAACACATTCATTAGGTGCATTAGACATTGTAGACTGCTCACTCAGGTGTATTTTATGCCAAAAAAGAATGAAAAACCCGATCATACACGTCTCCCTAAATTCATCAATGTGTGCAGCAAAAATGACTAAAAAGTTACAGCTTGATTTTCGTATCTGAAATGCAGCGGGTAGCAAAAATTTCAGGCTTGCCTGTGTCCAAAACAGCTGCAAAATTTGCACCAATAGAGAAGGAAATTTGCAGCAAAAATACTATGTTACCACATAGATTTATACCATATTTATTTCCACGGAAGCAATAGGCATAGACTGAAAATGAAAGGAAGAGAGATGAAGCACAGCAAAGGATCCTGGGTTTTGTAGTTCAACAAGGCAAGGGGGAAACAGCTCTCAAGCAGGAAATGCTGCTCCTGAGCTATAGAAAATGAAGGGGAAGGTTACATTTAACACAGGGAAAGCAGAAATTAACACAAACACAGAAAACATCACCTGAAGGATGAATGGTTAGGCAAGCCATTTAATATTGCTACATTAACATGCATAGACCAATTTCTGAGTTCTTGTGTTTTATTTGTTTAATTATCTTACTAAGGTCGATACCGTATGTTATATTTACAACTGTTTTATTAGATGAGTGTTTAACCAGCATTTTTACTATAAATTTCCTGCAATTTGTAAAATTTACATCTCTTGAGATTTAATATAATGATATGAAACATTAATTTTGTCTATAATTGTATTTGAATTGAGGTCTGCAACAGATCAAAATAAGTTAATAGATCACCTAAGGAAAAGTGTGACCTTTGTAAGTGTTATGAATAATTGCTATAAGTGCACTTAAATTGTTTCCCCCTTGAAAATTACGCTTGTCAAATCGCCTTTGCTTCAAATGTAAATAATACCCCTAATAATGTAACTGAGCATCTATGATATTAATCTTCCGGCAAGTAAATATCCTTATAAATTAATGTTATAAGAAAAACAATGTTCTTTTTATAAAATGAAAAAATAGAAAACAGTTTTATTATAATAAAGTGATGCTCAAGATACATTTGAACAAATGGAAGGCACTAGTTGATGTTAGAATATGCAAGTTATATATTTTATTACATAATATTTATTTGACTATTGTGAGCTTTAGCGGCTCTGAGATCGTGACACGTGTTTTCAGGCAGAGACAGAGACTTATTCCAGGTGTAAAAATACAGGGCCTCTGTATTTTATTAGCAGCAAACAGAAATCCAAGTGCAAGGCATGCACAAACATAAACAAAAAAAACCCCTGCCCTCGGGCTCAACTAACATGCCAGTTGCTGAGTCTGAAAATTTTTCCCTGCGGGTTTTTCCCACAGGTCCCCCCCAAATTTAAAAGGTAGTCGGGGTTTGTACCACCAAGTGCTTCCCTGCTGACTTATATACTCCAGGAAATCCCGGATGGAGCATGGGGGAGTAAGCACCCCCCTTGCTCTATGCCACTCCCATGAAAGGCCGCCCCGGAAATATCTAAAGCCATGCAACATTAAACTTAAACATTTCGAATCAATACTGTCGACAAAAAACAAATATTCCCTTTTCTTTTCCCCCAAGGACCCCTTGGAGGCATTTTTGGGCATCTGAAGGAATAGGGGAGGCCCCGGGCCGGGGTTAAATACACCATTATATCCCCCTTCCGCTGTTGCCCCCTTAAATATCCCCCCTCGGCTAAGGCCCTTGTGGGGGGGAGCACATTGGCCCGAAACTGTGCACTCTAGACAACGCATCACGTTTTCTTGCTGGGACCAGGACATTTTCCCACACAAAAATTTGAAGCCCTTAGTGCCAGGAAACCACCGGGTTCCCCTCGCTTCTTCCCCTTTTTTTGGGCACCCTTTTAAGGGGAATGATCTTAATCACCCTATCTGCCTTCCCACCGGGGAATATAAAAGTGACTCAATGGCCCACTTCAGGGCCAGACATTTTCCTCTCCACAATGGTGTTTTTTTTCCCCACCCCCACGCTTCCGGCGGGTTACACACGGGCTTTCCCCGTTAACCCTTTTGGGGGATAAACGCCCCCAAACCTTTCGAGGCATTTTTGAAACAGGAATTCTTCCCTAATTTAGGGGTATCAAAACAGGCCTCTTACATAGAACCTCCTTAATTTTTGGGAAGGTTGTTCGGCCTCGGATCCCTTTACCATGGTGGACTTCGCTCCCTTTGGGGTCTGGAGGGGGCCTATTGAGGCAAAGCCGGCAAAAAACCCCCTGTAATAGCTGCAATGCCAGGAAGGACAAAACCTGTTTTTTGGACCCCTTTTTGAGGCCAATTCCTAAGGGCTTCAATTTATCCACTTGGGGTTTGATGATCCCTGGGCCCGATGTTGTAGCCGAGGTAGCGAGCCTCCCTAGCCCTATCGCCTTTTCTGGGTTTGGTTTTTACCCGGCCCCTATTGTTCTAGGACTGCTTGCCCCCCACCCAGATGCGAACCCCAATCAGCACTATAGACACCCACATCCAGGTTGGGGCTGCGTATTTTTATGGGGCTGAGGATGATGTCCTTTTACCCTAAAGGTCGCAGGGGCCCATGTAAACCAAAAGGGTTACATACGGAAAGTTCCTCGGGGGTAAGAAGCTTTTTTCCCCTCCCTGGCCTCATCTTGGGGGGAAACCTGCCAAATCCTTTGGTGAGGTCAAAGGTGGTCATATACCTGGGGCGGGCCCCCAAATTTTCGATAGCTCATGCCCCTTGGCTTTGGGGTAGGCATCAAATTTGGAATTTCGTTCAACTTCGGAAATGTTCAAAAACGCAAGCTACCACCAACTTGGGAAAATGATCAAAAATTGGGGGCTGACCCACCCTTTGGGACTTCCTATGACCCTAAGGCTAACTTTTTTCCTCACCTCTTCTGATATTGCTCTCTGGGGCTTCCGGAAACCGTAGGGTCTTAACTTTACCTTTTACCGGTTTCGTTAAAATGTCAATTTAAGAGCTGTCCGGCCGGTGCAATTCAGAGAAGACCCCTGGGTTCCCTCTGTGGAATTCCCTGATTCCTCCCTCTGGACCTCGAAAAGGTTCCGCGATAGGGGACAGGGGTAACCCCTTGTTTGTGACTTTCTACCCCCTTTGCGGGCCACCAGACTTTTCGGTTTCCTTCCGGGGTTTTGTTTGGGTTTTTGACATGATAGATCTGATAAGGCTTTCTTTTCCCTGGCTGGAAAACCTTAATTCACTTCACCCCCCTTCGCAGATCTCAATGGGCCTTGCCACTTGGCTAGGAAATTTTCTCTACGGTTGGGACAAGTAAAAACCCCTGCCCCCCTGGTTTAAAAGGGCTCCCCTGCGGCCCTTTTGTCCCCCGGCCTGGGCTTCCTGGGCGCTGATTTTCTCCCTTACAATGGGCATAATGGCAAAACCCTGTCCTGCATGTCGGCTATTCCGATGACACTCCTGAAAGGGGGTTTCCTCTTGTTCCCAGGTCTCCCTGCTATGTCCAGGAGCCCTCAGTGGTGTCTCCCAAAAACACTCGAACGAGAGAACCCCGTGGATGCTGGGCACTTCCCGGATGGAAAACACAGATGGGGCAACAGGCGATCCCAATCCCTCCTTCCCTTGTCCACCACCTTTCTTAAAACACCATTTTTAAGGTTTTAAAAAATTTTCCCAAACCCATCGTCGAGAGGACCGGACGTACGAGGTGGACTTTTTAGGAGGCGCCAGCTCTTTGGTCCCCTTTGGACATAAATGGTGGCCCCTAAATTGTCGGATTTCCTTGGGACCCCTTTTGGGGGTGAAGAAATAGAAGAGCTCCTTAGCTTCCCTCAGGGGGAGGTGTTTCGGGGGGGTAGGGTCGGGTCGGTGGCATAATCCAAAACCACTAGGATATGCTGGGTCCTCGGGCCGAATTAGGGAGGGACCAACCGGATCCATCCATCCAGGGACCTCTATAAGGGCAGGGAACCCCCGGACTCCGAAATGGGTTTTAGGGGCATGGACCTGCACTCTGGACAAGATTGACAGAAGTTTCTACTCCCAAGATGCCGGGGCCCGTAAAAATTCCACTCTACCCCCCCCTATTTTCTCCACCCCCAAAAGTCCCCCAAAAAATGGGAAAGGGCTAGCTCCAGGACCAAGCTGGTTGGGGGGGGTAAAACCCCCAACGCTCTATCACCCCGGTTGGTGTCTTTTTCCCCTTACAGGAGGTTTTTTTTGTACGGCAAGTGAGGGTAAAACCAACCTTTTCCCCTTTTTTTGTATTTTACATCTTTACCGTTTCGCTTTTTCCCGGCGTTCTGCAAATTAAAACCTCATTGTTCCAAAAAAATTTCCCCCCGAGACCCGGGAAGGGGGAGAGTTCCAATCAAGGGGGTCTCCTTGCGTCTCCACCAGTACCCCAAAAAGAAAAGGTTCGGTTTTTACATTACACCATGGCATTTTCGTTTTTTACAGGCGGTACCACACATACATGCATTATTTTTATTTCCCATAACTCCCCAAAACAAGGGGAAATCAATCCAATAATTGCCCAAAGGGGTAACTTCCAAAACGGCCAATCAGTTGTTTCCCCCCGGGATCTCTATGGCAATTGCAGTGGGGTATCCTTGGGGTTCCCGTGAAAACACACTACCCCATTCGGCGGGGACATAGTTTGGTCCGGGTTTTACCCCTGTGCTTGACCAGGTTCACCAAGCTCCCCCCTCCGGAGGGCCTGCACGGAATGCCATTAATGGGAAGTGCACTCTCAAGGGCCACCCCCCCCCAACCCTGTGAGTAAGATGGGGCCGTGCAAACCGGATAACCCCCCCCAACCCACTTTCCCTGGGGGTTTCCCCCCTACCTGGGGGAATGTGCCGCCACATTCCCGTCCTTGCACCGCCAGCAGATAAGGGTCCCGGGCCTTAAAAAAGGGGCCCTTTTGGGGTGGGTGGCCTCCCCACTTTTCGTATACCCTGACCCCCCCTTTTGGGACGGAGCAGTCCCCTTACCGCGGGTTGGGGGTCTGCGGATTCCCTGGGGTAGTGGCTTGCGGAACCCTCAGTGGCCCCGTATCATTCACCCCCGTACCAGTTTTTCCACACTTTTGGGGTCGTGTACCCCCCGCACCTCGGAGTTATGGGAAGGGGCCCCACAAAAAAGTCAAGACCCATCGCTCGACCCCCCGGCAGGGGTGTATCTCCGGGCTGTACCCCTTTTTGGTAATGTGGGAAAAGTCGACATGTGACCCGGGGGCCTTTGGGAGATAAAACTCCCATCTGACTCGCTGGGTCTTCGGCCAGGGTGACCCCCCTCAGGCCCGGGTCTCCCCCCCCATTTTTGGGGTAGCCGGGCTTTGGCACGCAGGTCGAAGTAGCCTTCTGCGGGTTGCCGTAGGAAAGGGGGCCAGTACATCCCCACTGGTCCCCCTGGCAGCTGCTCTCTCTCCCCATCCCTCAAAGGTCCCCAGGTAACCCAAAGTCGCATCCACGGGCATCTTGCGCGGAATTGCACCACCTGGCGGGCGTGAACTGAGATTTTTTTTGGTACTTCTGGCCTCGCACCAAGGCCTGTAGCTTTGCTGCAGCGTCTGGTTTTTCCTGTGTTTCCTTTTTAACCCCGGGGTTTTGGTGTCCGATTAGCAGGCGATTTGTCTACTTGCGCCCCATGGTCCTTCGTTCCTTTTACTGGGCCCCACAGGGGAGGTTTTGCGTTGGCTTGGATTACTGCTCCATTTTTCCCCGACTCCCCCCTACTGTTTTGGGAGCTGCTTTTCAAGGGGCATCGTTTTTTCCCCTACCAAAGATACGGCCTCTTTTTGCCATTTCATCTCCACCCTGTGTGACTTTAGGGGGCTTTGGGGGTGACCACGTGTTTTCAGGGGAAGACAAGATATTCCAGTGTAAAAATAAAGGCCTCTGTATTTTTTAAGGGAAAACAGAAAAAAAGAAGGCACACAAACAAAACAAAACAAAAGCCCCGTTTGGGGTCTAACAACATAGCCAGCTTATTTACCGTCGCAAGTTTTTCCCCGCGTTTTCCAGCAGGTCCCACCCCAAAACTTAAAAGGGATCAGGGGTTGTAACCACCATATCAGCTTTCCCGCGACTTCTTTCCCAGGGAAATCCCGGGGTGGAGCCATGGGAGTGAGCACCCACCCCGTCTATTTTATCCCAAGAAAGGGCCCACCCAGGAAATATCGAAACCCTGCTAACATTAAACTTAAACATATTCGCAGTCTATACTGTCACACCTATCTAATATGGCCTTTCATTTTCCCCCAAAGGGTCCTTTCCTTTTAGGCATGTGTCTGGGTATTGAAAGGGAAAATTTTGAGGGGGTCCTGGGGGTATATACACTATCATAACCCCTTTTCATAAAAATGCACATTGCTTTTTTCTTATAATCAGAAATTTTAACTTTAAGCTTGCCTGTCTATATCTTGGCTTCATAAATCATTAAATGAGAACATATTTAACATTGTGTAACATAGTTTGGAAAAAAGTGATATCTTCCTCAACTTCCAGCAACCTGTTGTTCTCATTGTTTTCTCTGTAACCAACATTAGTCAGAGGGGCGTAACTAGAGAAGCCTGGGCCCCAAGAAACTTTTTGGTGGTTCCCCCCCAAAATAACATTTACGGAACCTCTTAAGTTTAAGTTTACTAGATAAAAAAATGGGGTGAATACCCCAATCATTCACCCTCATACGCTACCAAACAAATCCCATATATTTAAAACAACAATTTCCAAAATGTTAAACATAGCAACCTGATTATATCCCGAGACACCGACCACAAATTACCACCCCTATACTATCCCTGAATAAATATCAGTATACAAAGACTAAAATTACCCCATACAGGACTATATAGTGGTATTACCAGTACAAGGCTCTGCAGACGTAGTAACCACCATACAGTACCTTGAGTGGAGATACCAGGGAACAGGGTCTCTGACTATAGTGATACAGTGAAGTACGTTTTTTGTGACCCCAGGGGAATTTCCTGAAATTTTTAGTTCCCTTTTCTTCTGATTGGTCCCGGGCCATGATGACTTCTCCTGGATACTACTCATCCCTGCAGATTTGGACACCAATATCATAGAATCCTCACATTTCCAGCATCTCCATCACTTTCCTCCACCTCTGTAAAAATTTCTCAGGAGTGGGAGAGGGGGTACAGGCCATAACTATGAGATCCAGTCTCCTAGAGCAGTGGAACAGAGGATTCATTCCCTGGAGATTGTGTTACAGCTATGGCCCTTACCCCTCAGAATCATGTTACCAGGTAGGTAGACCTCCATTAGATTAGGCCCCAGTTAGGTAGGCAATACATAGGCCCCAAATAGGTAGGTAGTACATGGGCCCCAGGTAGGTAGGCTATAGGTGGGCCCAACATAGATATTTAGGTAAGCAGGCCATAGGTTGGCTGCAGGTAGATAGGTTAGAGGTCAGCCCCACATAGGTAGGTAGACTATAGGTCAGGCCAACATAGGTATGTAGGCTATAGGTGGGTAGATAGGGTATAGGTGGGGCCCCAGATAGGTAAGCAGAGTTTAGATAGGCTGTAAGGGACCCCATATAGATAGGCAGGGTTTAGGTAGGCTATAGGGGGCCCATAACAGCAGGCAGGATTTAGGCAGGCTAAATGGGTCCATATAGGTAGACAGGCAGGGTATAGAGCACATATAGGTAGGCAGGCAGGGTATACGTAGGCTATAGGGGCTCATATAGGTAGGCAGTAAGCATATAGGGTCCATATAGGTAGGCAGCGGCAGGTTTAGGGCACATGTAGGTAGGGTATTGGGGCCCATATAGGCAGACATGTAGGATATACAGGCCCATATAGGTAGGCAGGTATGGTATAGGGCCCATATAGGTAGGCAGGCAGGTTATAGGGCCCATATATCAAGGAAGGTAGGGTATAGTGTCCCTTATAGGCAGGAAATCAGGGTTTTGGGCCATTATAGGTAGGCAGGTAGGGTATGGGGGCCTATATAGATAGGCAGGCAGGGTATAGGGCCCATGTAGGTAGGGTATAGGGCCCATATAAGTAGGTAGGTAGGGTATAGGGGTGATTATAGAAAGGCAAGCATAGTATAGGGCCCATTTACGAGGCAGGTTTGGTATAGGGACCCATATAGGTAGGTGGGCTGGGTATAGCGGCCCGTATAGATAGATAGGCAGGGTATTGGCCCCACATAGGTAGTCAGGAAGGGTATAGTGGCCTATATAAGTAGGCAGGCAGGGTTTAGGGACCCATAAATGTAGTCAGGTAGTTTATAGGGGCCCATGTAGGTAAGAAGGAAGGGTATAGGGCCAATATAGGTAAGCAGGTAGGGTATAGGGGTCCTTATAAGCAGTCAGGCAGGGTATATGGCCCATATAGCTAGGAAGGTAGGTTATAGGGGTCCTTATAGGCAGGAAGGCAGGGAATAGGGCCCCTATAGCTGTGTAGGTAGGGTATAGGGACCCTTTATAGCTGGTGAAAAAGCAAAAATAGAAATAACTTACCTCTTTCCAGGATCCTCCAATGTGAGGAGCTTCTGGGCAGCCTCTGATCCTGGTGTAGGCGGTGCGATGATATGACATCTGGCAGGCTTAAGGCCTTAAGCTTACTGGCCAGCCGCGCTCCGCTTTGTTAAGACCGGGCAGTCTGACTCCTGCCTCTGAACACTCAGGCCAGAGATCCATAGTGCTGTCCCTGATTAGTCACTAAAAAGCTAATAAAGTAACTGAAAATGTTTAGAGGATTAAGAATGGAGGGGGAAGAAACTGCAATTTTTTCACCTAAGTCTTTCTCTGAGGATCTGCCTGTCCTTTCAGCACAAGAACACATAATTGTGTGAATGATGCAGAATAATGGAAAATGCTCCAAATATAAAAATTATACACATTAATGGTTCTCTAACCAATGTACAACTGCCTTTTTTCTTTTGTAATGACAGAAACCAATTAACTGTATATTGCAACCAGAGCAAATCCCCCTCCATACATTTGTGTCACATACATGTAAAGATACTAGTGCAAAATAAGCTATCCAAACTTTTGTCTGAAAATGTTCGCCTTAAACTGGCCTTCTTCAGTCTAGTCTGTAATGCAAGACTAATGTCTACTACTATACTGTAAATATGATCACCACAATGTTGTTCTAAATAAGTGTAACTCATTTTTACTAAGCCTGCGGAATGCTGAAATATTTCTTCTATTGATTTAACGGGAGTTGGTCATCCTACCGTGAGCACCCCAGCAATTCCAAACAAGATCACCTGATGGTGTGCGGCATCCTTCCTACAACGATACATGTAAAGATTAGGGATGAGTGATATTATCAGCAAAAGTTGAAATTGGCACAGTTTGTAGGCTTATCGGAAATTTCCGATCACGCGATAGTTTAGGTCACAATCTTACAGATAATCTATTACTATCGCACCATTTTCAGCGTTTCCTGTCATTTTGGTGGCCAGCCAATCATCTCCGAGGATATAGGGGGGTGAGGAGGATGTACAACGTCACCACTTTGTGGTGTATGTATCTCATTGGCTGCAAAAATCACATGACCTCATTTTATCTATGCAACTGCATTTCCTGTTCAGCTCCTTTTCTGTCTATGCTACTTCACAGAAGGACATGTCTGCATTTAAACCAATAGCTGTTCTAACAGCTCTGAGAGATAGTCTTTTCTAATACAAGAAACCATCCACCTAGCTATAGCTTAGAATAGAGTTAGATTAGAGAATTTCACTTCTTATTTAGTTAGAGAAAGTTTTAAGGATATCTAATAGTGTGTGCAGCCACGGGGCTGCGAGGGGGGGGGGGGAGGGCATAAGGAGGAGAGGCTTTTAAAAGGAAGGGAGATATTTTGCAGCTCAGTGTGTTCCTTGAATTGAAAAAGCATTCTTTTTTACCACTTTTTTGGCCAGCAGACCTCTGATAGGAGGTGAAATTGTCCCTGTTTTTTTAGTTCTATTGCAATCACTGCGTGTCAGTGTTCCCAAAAACCAGCATAACTTATCCCTATAACTTTTAAATAGTTTTATTCAAGTCCGTGCGTCTGTTTGCCGAAAAGAGCTCATTTGTACGCATATTGTGTTATACATATTTTATAGAAATTTGCGCCTGTTGTCAGTGGTGCGAAGGCCGCCATATTAATCCATATTAATCCATATAACATTTACAGACTCCTTTTTCCAGCACTTTTTAATCTGTGGGTCATGCTGCGGTCCAGGACAGGGATAGTCAATGTCCAGTTCAACTAAAATGGTGGTTCAAAGACTCTGTTTTCCGGCACTTTTTAATCTGTGGGTCATGCTGATTTAAGGGTCATGCTGCAGTCCAGGACAGGGATAGTGAATAGTCTGTGACTTTTTTTCTGTGACTCTTGTTGCCTAATTGTCTTGCCTAAGATGTAGCACGTATCCAGTTTACTGTTGTGGATGTTAATTCCAGCTTCTCCTCTCCTGTTTGGGTGTAAGAATGAAGCTATTGTTCCTCTCCCATAGACTTTAATGGTCATCAGCGATTACCTATTATCAGCTATCGGATATCGGCATGATAATTGCTGATATAACGATAGTTGACACAATCGCTCATCACTAGTAAAGATACCACACACAGCTGTTACATGTATGTAACCTTGGGTCAGGAGATCGTCGTGTTATACATAAAATGAATTACATTTGTGTGATGGCTGAGATCTGTGTCTTTATACATCACATACATGTAAGGGTACCACATATGGCCATTACCTGTATGTAACCTTATGACTTTGTCTTGATGCAAGTGTGCGGTACATATAAAAGGTTACATCATATAATGGTCATATGGTCATATGTGGTACAAATAACAGGTTAATAACCTATTATTTTTACCACACACAGCCCTTAAATAATGTAAGGTGTCATATGGCAGGAGTTAATTCTCTGTGCTAACTGTAAGTTTGGCCTAGCGCCTTACCGTGGAGTCTAAGGAGCTCCTGGTCTTCACCTTCAAACCCCTCAAGGAGGCTTGGACTCTGCTGCAGGAAACTCCTAGGTCCCTATCCCTTGCAAGGTCACTCATGGTGACATCTTGCATGCAGACAAGGTACAGGGTGAGGCAAAGGTCGCTGGAACTGGAATGTTCTATCATCATTGTGGTCACAGACAGGATGTCAGGACAGGCAGAGTACAGTAAGAAATGGGTCAGCATAGCCAAGAGTCAAACTTAACTATCTCTCAGAACACAGTAAGCATGCCAAGTATCGGGCAAAAGGCTGGGGGGGTGCTCCTAAAAGTACCCACAGTTGGCAGGTGACGGATGACAGAGAGCAGCATGCACTGGCCCTTTAAATTGCTGAGTTCACTTGCCCCCTATAGGTGAGTTGACAGAAGAAGCAGGGAAGGCGCTCTCAGTAACTGGAGGATGATGAGAACGCTGCCCAATAGTGCGGGAAGGTTCACAAGTGCCACTGTGCTACAATGCATTAGGTCATGTAAATTAAACTTCCCTGGGTATCAATCACTTTTAAAGGTGGGGAAAGGACACCACGCTACATCATATCACCATTGAGGAACTAGTACGTGTCCTGCTGGTGCCCCCTCACTACTCAACGTGAACGGTACCCTGGATCATTAACCACCGTGCCTGACCATAGAAAAAGTCCTGATTTTAACATAATGAAGACATATCAAATAATAGCAGAAATGGGAGTTCATTAGTCTACGTCACCTCCATGTTTTAGAAAGAAAACATCTTCAGTACTCTGGAGTACATGTAATGTGACGCTAATGGAAATTTGTGGCAGAAAACCATTGATTTCACTAGTAAATATTAAACCATATATATAATAGAATTCTATAAACATATGAACACTTAACTATGTTCTTATGGTTGCAGATACAAATCATGGGCACTGTAAATGAGCAAAAGTCAGGTTTGTACCTGTATGGATAATATATTATCCTCCTTTAGAATACTTTAAAATGTTAGAATAAATTTGCAAGCTGTTTTTATTCCTAGAAAGTGCATTATAGGAAATGTTTTCCTTAAAACTTAATTTAACTTGCAAAGTAATTTTTCTGTCATCTAATAATGATAAAATACCCATGAGATCTTCCCTTCTGATGCCTCCTTCCCTACTGATGTTGTTGACTTGCTGTATCAGTAACCACACTGTCTATTTATGCACAGTATTGTGAACCACAGATAGTGGCAGTTGGAATATTTCCTGTATGGTAATTATTTTAGAGAACTAACATGTTCGAGAAGAGAACCACGCATTTAGCCAAAATCTAAAATTTAAGTTTTTATTGTGATAAATAGATAGATAGATAGATCGATAGATAGATACTAGTCTGTCACTTATTTAGGTCATATTTATTGTACTCATTTAGTTCATGTTTTTTGTACTTTTGTGTTAGGTATTTTTCAGATACACTGAAAATAATAATAAATAGGAAACTGGTAAGATAAATATGTACTAAGTAGCTTTGACTTTTTTCTAAAAGCAAAATACACTTAATCATTGTGATTCCACAGAGTACTCTTTCATTTCAGCCATGTCTCTCAGGTTTCTTTCCAGCAATGTGTAACCATCAGGCAGAAAGATGAGTGATTTAAGACTCTGATTATGCTTACAGCAAGATACTCACAATAGTACTTCCAAAAATATCACATCTTAAATGATTTGCACACTGTTTCTGGTCACAGACAAATTAGCAAACATTACAAATGACTTGACTGAGTAATGAGCAGGTTCTGGGTAAGTTACTGTGCTGACAGCAGGTTTTAAAATCTATTGAGTTAGACAAGGGAGAAGGTGAATAGGGTAGAATTACAGGAAAAAAGATTAATGAAGGGTTCCTTGCTGAACATACTGTTGCAGTGTTCTTTTAGTCACTTTACAAATTCACTGACTTTTTTTTCTATCACATTAAGGACTATAATTTTATAACCTGAAACAAGCCTGTTTAAATAAATCTACATCATGAAATGTGTCAACACTCCTTTGATTTCAATAGAATTAGTTTCTAAAATGTTCTTTTTATAAAACAATTTTATTTCTAGAAGCGCATTACAGGAAACATTTACCGTACCATCTTATTCCACAGAGCCACTTTTCTGTCATCAGTATTTTCAGAAAATACTTTGTAACCTTGGAAGCTTGGAAAAAATTATTTATGTGTAGGACACTTTTTTGATGCAAGGGCAGTTTGTCTTATGACGTGACACATTTATAAAGTGCAGTGAGACACTTACAAGCATAAACATGAACTCAAATTTGGTACATTACTACCTTACACACTTGAACACTTGAACACTTTTCATACAGCTCATGAAAAAAGACAGCACTTCTAAAATATGTGGCTCTTTATTCACCCAAACAGTAATGTTTCAACTCTGTTCTGAACTGAGACATTGCTGTTTGGGTAAATAAAGGAAGTGCTGCCTTTTTACATTTTTTGTTCTTTGCTGTATCTTGACCCTGGTTCAAGTCTGTAGAGGCTGTAAAGGTCTCTAAAGGCAAGCACACCATGGATTTTTTACTTATCATGCATCTGTACCAGTATGTTAGAATTAGCTAGAAGAAGTCACAGGTGCAGATTTATTAATACAGTCTAACACTAAGACACTTTTAAGTTAGCCTAGACAGTCGTACAATGCACCATGCTTATAGTGCTAATAAATCTGGCACATGTTAGAACTGTCTAGTCTCACCTTACACCGTATCTAAGTTAAATTACTTTATGCCATTAAAGGAGTTGTCTCATTACAAGCTTTCAGCCTACTTCAAAGTGTCTGGCAGCAACTCAGGGGCGTGCATCTTGTCTGCCTCTTCTCCTCCCTCTTCCCCCCTCCGCTCAGCACACAGAAAGCTCTCCTCCATAACTTCTATACAGCAGGGGGAGGGCAAGGAGGTTTGCTGCCAGGGTTAACCCTGTGTGTGCCTGCCTAGGTCTGCTGCAGGCTCTTGCTGCTCCTCTCCACAGTCAGGAGACAGGAGAAGGCTGATCTATGAGTGTGGAGAGGTCTGTGAAGCTGTATATGCTAATAGCAGAGCAGGGGGGATGCAAGTGTTCCTATACCCCCTGCTTAGCATACAAATCTCCATCATAAGCAACAACAAACAAACCCTATCAGAACAGACACAGGGCAGCTGTGAAGTGTGTTACTATAATCACGATGTGTCACTAATACAGCAGAGCATGAACTGTTCACATGCCCCCCTGATCTGTTCTATTAGTATAGTCAGAGCTCCACCAACACATCATGATTATAGTAACACACTTCACTGCTGTCAGCCTCATCTCTGCTCTCCTCAATATGTGTAGAGAGCAGGAGGAAGCAGGTACACACAGGGTTAATCCAGCTACACAGACACAGAAGCCAGAGCCCTCCCCCTCCCTTCCCTACAGAAGCATACTGTGCAGGAGAGGCTCTGTGCTCTGACCTGTATTCAGAAACAGATGAGTCATCAGCACTGACAGCCAGTGAGATAAAGATCAACAGGTCCACTGCTATAGAGATTTCAGGAGCTGATGCACTACTACTAACAGGGATAACTCAAAATCAGTAGTACATTTGTAATGAACATATATTGCAAAGCTGCTTGTTTTTTTAAAGATCTGTTAATTAAAACCCAATCATTGTAGCGAGACAACCCCTTTAACTTTGCCAAAATGTTGGTGCTTTTTCGTGCACATTAAGTCACATCCTTTACCACAAAGCCATGTCCCTTTGTAGAGACAACACCGTTTTATCGGACGAGATGCAGAAGTGCCTAGAAACTGGCTAAAACCTATCATAAATATGGTGTAAAGCATGTACAACATTATTTTTAGTGCAAATTGTGCTAGAATTTTAATGCAGCAATTTTCATACATCTGGTCCATTAACTCTGCTCCCAGCCTAATGTGCAGGTTGGTACTTTGCTGACTGTGTCCTGGGGACCATACCATGGAAGGTTATCCAGGAAGCCTGGCACCGTATTTCCTGATGTTCCTTTACGAAGAGGAAAAAAAAAGAAGATACACTGTCCACATGAAATATGTAAGGTATAATAAATTGCTAATATCCCAAACTTAAAACACAAGGCACTGGCACCGGACCCAGTAAAATTAAGAATGTTGGACATCGAAAGAGATGCTCGAGTTTCTTGAAAAGAACTTCCTAGCATACAATAGTGAGACAATTAATTTCATGATAAAATCGTGGCACTTCTCAGTTCCTTGGATGAACTTGCAAACATATAACAGTGAGACAACATGGGATTTTAAACAACAATTAGATTTTAGAATATAATATTTGGAATACCATGTTAGAATATTGTACAATAAATTGGATAACCTCTTTAAGGACAGACAACAACTTACTAGATTTAACAAATAGCTCAAAACCAATTTTTCAAGGATGTCGGCTGTATCTGTGAGCACCACAAAACAGCAAAATCTGCTGAAATGTTGTGGAGCCTGCTTAATTTTGAGGGCTCTTATCAAGCTGCAAAGGAATAAAAATCATGACCAGGCTTTGATGACCTAGTTTTATGGAAACTGGCTGGTTAAGAGAGTCATAGAGACCCACCTGATAAACTACAGAAGATTATTTAATTATACATATAATGCAATGAAATACTTTATAAACACTATAAGATAATCACAATGAAAGTTATTAATCTTTGTATTCCAGGCATTGGAGCAATTTCATACGAAAATAAGAAACATGCACCATAAGTGCTAACATAATTGCACTAGTCTTGAAGTTCATTCCAAAACATGCCACATTGCTAATTCATCTAAAACAATTATATACCCATATATGTGCCATGTAGATACACTAAAAGAACACACACACTATAACATCAGATAAACAAATAAGATTAAAACATAAATTTTCAAAATGTGTAACATATGTTATTAGTTTTAACACTTGCAGACTTTAGTATGTTGGATGTTACTCTATGGGAAACATGTATGAAAGGGTTTTTTGGCCTCTGGCGTAAAATGCACCAAAGTGAGCAGTGTGTGATGTTTGACGCATCAAATGAACATGTTTGGCACTTTGTTCGACAGATCCAACAATTTTTAATGCGCCAAACATGTGGAGGTGTTCTGGGGGTGTTATGGACATGTGTCACATCACATTAAAAGTATTAGACACTAGTGTTGAGCAATTTTTATCGACAAAGTTAAAATCGGCACGGTTTTTATGTTGATCGGATTTTTTCGATCACGCGATAATCTAGGTTAAAATCTGCGCCTAATCTATTAAGATCGCGCCATTTTCGGCGCTTCCTGTCATTTTGGCGGCCAGCAAATCAGCTTAGAGAATAGAGCAGGGTGAGCTGTTTTTGCGACGTCATGACTGGGATGTGTATGGTTGCGATTGGCTGGAAAAAAATCACAGCCCTCGTTTCACATAGAACAGCCCTTCCTGTTCTGTCTCAGTGTGTGTCAGCGTCTCATAGGAATAGGACGTGCACTCTGCCTCTGTTCAATCAGCTCAGCAAACAGCTCAGCAAACAGCTCAGCGAAATTGTTCTATTTGCTCACAGAGACAGCTATACTTTAAGCTGTGAACCTTAGAACTTAGGTAGATTAGAGATTTGCAGATTTTAGGTAGTTAGGCTGAGAATTTTAAACGAGCATCTAGCCCTGTAGAGTCATGGGAGGAGCGGGAGGGGGGAGGGGGGCACGGGCGAACACAGACAAGCTCTTTAAAGAATACTGAATATTGTGCACCCAGACTTAGTGTAGACATTGCATTGCAATAGCTTTTTATTAACGTTTTCTGTTGAAATATTACTTGGATGTTGGGCAGCCTGAACTTATATTAGGATACAGATCTTTTCTAGAAAACTGCAGGTCTATTTGTTAGGTGCAAAACTCCATTTTTAAATTTCAGTATAATTTCAGATAGGTGTTTTTTTCACTTTTGGGTCAGTCAAGTTTTGTTGATAGAGGTATTTTGCATTTAAAATTTGAATCAGCAATTTTGTAGTCACCACAGGTGTATTGATACTTCCCAAAAAATACCTTTTTTTACCCGTATACATTTCAGATACGTGTTTTTTTCACTTTCGCGCAGGCCAGCTTTGTTGATTGTGCCACCTTGCAGTTAAATTTGAATCCAGCAATTTTGTAGTCACCACAGGTGTATTGATAGGTGCCAAAAATACATTTTATTATCCGTATACAATTCAGATACATTTTTTTTTCACTTTGGCGCAGGCCAGCTTTGTTGATAGAGCCACCTTGCAGTTAAATTTGAATCCAGAAATTTTTTAGTCACCAAGGTGTATTGACAGGTGCCAAAAATACCTTTTATTTCCTTTATACATTTCAGATACGTGTTTTTTCACTTTTGGTCAGTCAAGCTTTGTTGATAGAGGTACTTGCACTTAAATTTGAATCCAGAAATTGTTTTAGTCACCACAGGTGTATTGATAGGGGGCCAAAAATACCGTTTATTATCGTATACATTTCAGATAGGTTTTTTTCATTTTTGGTCAGTTAAGCTTTGTTGATAGAGGTACCTTGCAGTTAATTTGAATCCAGCAATTTTTTTAGTCACCACAGGTGTATTGATAGGTGCAAATACTACCTTTTATTATCCGTATACATTTCAGATACGTGTTTTTTGCACTTTGGCGCAGGCCAGCTTTGTTGATAGAGCCACCTTGCAGTTAAATTTGAATCCAGCAATTTTGTAGTCACCACAGGTGTATTGATAGGTGCCAAAAATACCTTTTATAATCAGAATAAATTTCAGAAACGTGTTTTTTTCACTTTGGCGCAGCACAGCTTTGTTGATAGAGCCACCTTGCAGTTAAATTTGAATCCAGCAATTTTGTAGTCACCACAGGTGTATTGATAGGTGCCCAAAATACCGTTTATAATCCGTATACATTTCAGATAGGTGTTTTTTCACTTTTGGTCAGTCAAGCTTTGGTGATAGAGGTACCTTGCACTTACATTTGAATCCAGCAATTTTGTTTTGATTTTAGGGATTTGAGAATAGCTGTGATTTGCCGTCTTTGAAAAAGAGACTTTCCAACAGTCTAACGTACCTTCAAAAATTTTTATCTTTCTGAACATGGAGCGAAATACAGGTGGTAAGCGAGCAAAGAGGGGGGTAGGACTTGGAGGTAGAGGTACGAGAGAAGGTGCTCCTTCCAGTGCTGGCGAGAACACGCATGCCAGCGGATCGTCGGTTGCAGGACCGTCAGGCCTGTCATCGCTTGGTCAGGGCCCTGTGAATCCCAGTAGCGAACAGCTCGCCCAATCTGTTCTTCAGTGGTTAATGCAACCTGCATCCAGCGTCTTTCCTCTCGTCCTCCAGTCACGGCCACAAATGTCGTCATCAGCATCATCAGCATCCATCCAACATGAAGCGAAGGCAGCCCAAATGTCAACTTATGTACCCACCACTGTGGATAATCCATTTTCTGAAGACCTCTTTGATGACAAAATGCGGTTGGGGTCAGAAGGCATTTCCAAAGACCAAGAGGCCAAAGAGGATGATTTTGTCTGCTCTGATGCCCAGTTACTGATGCCATCAGAGGAGGAGAAGGAAGCCGGTCAATCGTCAAAAATCCCGGGCAGTCGGCAACGCCTGTGTTGATGATGATGATGACGACATTGCGGATCCATCGTGGTCTTTTCCGCAGAATTTGCTTGCGAGCGCTTCATCACTGGACGAGGAGAAAGACGATGGGGTAGTGTCAATACGGGTCCCTCCTCAAAAAAGGGAGAGGGCGGTCGCAGAAGTCCGCTGATATGATTCCGCCAGCCACGGTCAGCGGAAACCCCACTCCTCGTCAAAAGGTCCAGGACCTCTCAAGCCTGGGCCTCTTTGAGCAAGCCTCTGATTCACCCACGATGTCATATGTGCCTTTGCCGTAAACGCATAAGTAGAGGCAAGAATCTTAGGTGTTTAACCACCACCAACATGTCTAGTCACATGCAGCGAATGCATGAGTTGAAATGGAGGCAACACTTGGCCAAAAAAGGCCTCCAACCACTGTCACACCCTCTGTCTCCGCCTCCTCCGCCACCACCAAGCGTTCCTCAGCTGCCCATATCTCTCCGAGACATAATCAGGGATCAGCCACCGCTTCAGCCTCCACCGTCGCCCGAGGCCCACCAGCACCACCCGGACCATCCTATCTTCTCCTCCCGCCAGTTTGAAGACCTGCACGCCCTACAGCGGCCAGTCTAGCAGCCAGCCTTCTGTCTTCCCGGTTTTGGGAGCAGAAGGAACACTTTAACCCAAACCATCCAAAGCCAAAAAGCCTGAATGTCGGCATTGCCAGGCTTTTGGCCTTGGAAAATGTTGCCTTTCCGTCTGGTGGACACAGGGTGGGTTCCGCCACGTCATTTGGCCCTTGCCTGCCTCCAATACCAGATGCCGAGCAGGCAATTCTTTGCCAGAAAGCCATCCCTGCCCTGGCCAGCCACGTGTCATCTAAAATTTCAAGCGCGTTGTCTGCATTATGTCCGGCAAAGTCCTTCACCACCGACACATGGACTTAGTAAGCACGGCCAAGGCCGCTATATCTCTGTGACAAAATCACTGGGTGAGCTGGGTGGATGTCTCTGGGGGTGACAGTGGCTCTCAGGCTCGGCGCACGCTCTTCAAAACCGCAGGGATGGGGCAGGGCTCTTTCCCCAAGGTCCTCTGGTGGCATCACGTGCCCAGAGAAACCAGGCCGTGTTGAAATTAATCTGTCTTGGAGACCGTTCCACACACAGGTCAGGAGCTGTGGACGGCTCTAAGCAACCGAGACCGAGCGCTGGCTGGGTGACAAGAAACCTTGTGCCAGGCAAGGTGGTTTGCGATAACGGGCGAAATCTGCTGGCTGCCCTTAAGATCGGTAGGCTGAAGCACATCCCTTGCCTGGCACATGTCATGAACCTCGTCGTCCAGAGTTTTCTAAAGCGCTCTTCGGGTCTGGACTGCCTGCTGAAGAAGGCTCGAGGTTGAGTTCGCCCCTTCCAGGTTCGACCCTGTTCGTCCCGCCTGGCTGCGTTGCAGCGTCAGCTCGGCCTCCCCGTCAACCGTCTCATTGTTGACATGGAAACACGCTGGAATTCCACTCTCCACATGCTCCAGCGATTGTGGGAACAACGCAATGCCATTACGCAGTACGAAGTGACACATGGCCTGACAAGCAGCGGTGCGGACCTTGGGGTGTTGAGCCACCGAGAGTGGAGGCAGGTGAAAGAGCTCTGCACCATCCTTGCCAGTTTTGAAGAAGCCACCAAAATGGTCAGTGCGGAGGATGCCCTTGTCAGCATGAGCATTGTGGTGATCTTAGTTCTGGAACGATCGTTGGACACTCTGAAACATCAGGTCCCGCCAGCAACGGAGGAGGAGACGGACACAGATGCGGACACGGAGCCTTTCTCTCCGTCAAATCCACAAGGCCCGACAGTTTCTCAATTTTATCGGTCCACATTAGGCAGTGGTTCGGGGTCCAGGGCTAGTGCAAGGCGGCGCCTCAGCTCTCAGGGTGCATCATCTGAAGCAAGTCAGGGCTGTGTTGAAGCTGTGCCGGAGGAAGCGGAAGAGGAGGTATTCCTAGACTCCGACGTTACCGACGTCCCTGCCTTGGAAAGAGGTTGGCGCGAATTTGAGGCGGAGGAGGAAGATGAGGAAGATCAGTTTGCTAGTGCCCTCGACCCAGAGGCTTGGGAAATCAAGGCTCCATCTCTCACATGAGTGCTTGGATGCTCCATTTCCTCCAACATGATCCTCGCATTAAGGCCATCAAAATGAACAACAGTTACTGGGTGGCCACCCTCCTGGATCGCCGGTACAAAACAAAACTCAGCACTTTCCTTCCACCCACCCAAATAGAGAGTAAAATGCAGGAAATGGAGACCTTGCTGATTGATCAACTGGAGACATCTGTTGCGTCTGCTTCACGTTCTTCAAATGTCACGGTGGAACAACGTCAGCGACGTGATAGCAGTAGAGTGCCAAGTAGCCGTATTTACCGAAGATTGAACGCTGTAAAAGCAAAACCCCCGCAAACATGGCGAAAATACTTTTTTTTCACAATTTGTCCCACTTGGAATTTTTTTGCGGTTTCCCAGTATATTCTATAGTATAGTGAATAATACCATTAGAAAGTACATCTTGTCCCGCAAAATAAAAGCCCTCATGTGTCTATGTAGGTGGAAAAATAAAGAAGTATGGCTTTCAGAAGGCGAGGAGGGAAAAACGAACGTGTCACCAAAAAAAAACGCCTGGTCCTTAAGGGGTTAAATCTGGGGGTCATGCAGGTTTGGGGCTCATGCTGTGGCCCAGGACAGTTATAGTCAATGTCCAGTGAAACTAAAATGGTGGTTCAAAGACTCCTTTTCCCGGCACTTTTTAAATCTGGGGGTCATGCAGGTTTGGGGCTCATGCTGTGGCCCAGGACAGATATAGTCAATGTCCAGTGAAACTAAAATGGTGGTTCAAAGACTCCTTTTTCCGGCACTTTTTAAATCTGGGGGTCATGCAGGTTTGGGGCTCATGCTGTGGCCCAGGACAGGTATAGTCAATGTCCAGTGAAACTAAAATGGTGGTTCAAAGACTCCTTTTCCCGGCACTTTTTAAATCTGGGGGTCATGCAGGTTTGGGGCTCATGCTGTGGCCCAGGACAGATATAGTCAATGTCCAGTGAAACTAAAATGGTGGTTCAAAGACTCCTTTTTCCGGCACTTTTTAATCTGGGGGTCAGACAGGTTTAATGGTCATACTGCGGTACAGGACAGATATAGTTAATGTCCAGTGAAACTAAAATGGTGGTTCAAAGACTCCTTTTCCCGGCACTTTTTAAATCTGGGGGTCATGCAGGTTTGGGGCTCATGCTGTGGCCCAGGACAGGTATAGTCAATGTCCAGTGAAACTAAAATGGTGGTTAAAAGACTCCTATTTCCGGCACTTTTTAAATCTGGGGGTCATGCAGGTTTGGGGCTCATGCTGTGGCCCAGGACAGGTATAGTCAATGTCCAGTTCAACAAAAATGGTGGTTAAAAGACTCCGATTTCCGGCACTTTTGAAATCTGGGGGTCAGACAGGTTTAATGGTCATTCTGCGGTATAGGACAGATATAGTCAATGTCCAGTTCAACTAAAATGGTGGTTCAAAGACTCCTTTTTCCGGCACTTTTTAATCTGTAGGTCAGACAAGTTTAATGGTCATACTGCGGTACAGGACAGATATAGTTAATGTCCAGTTCAAATAAAATGGTGGTTCAAAGACTTCTATTTCCGGCACTTTTTAAATCTGGGGGTCAGGCAGGTTTGGGGCTCATGCTGTGGCCCTGGACAGGTATAGTCAATGTCCAGTGAAACTAAAATGGTGGTTGAAAGACACCTTTTTTCCTACACTTTTTAGTCTGTGGGTCAGACAGGTTTAATGGTCATACTGCGGTACAGGACAGATATAGTTAATGTCCAGTTCAACTAAAATTGTGGTTAAAAGACTCATATTTCCGGCACTTTTTAAATCTGGGGGTCATGCAGGTTTGGGGCTCATGCCTGAGCCCAGGACAGGTATAGTCAATGTCCAGTTCAACTAAAATGGTGGTTAAAAGACTCCTATTTCTGGCACTTTTTAAATCTGGGGGTCATGCAGGTTTGGGGCTCATGCTGTGGCCCAGGACATGTTTAGTCTATGTCCAGTCAAACTAAAATGGTGGTTGAAAGACTCCATTTTCCGGCACTTTTTAATCTGTGGGTCAGACAGGTTTAATGGTCATTCTGCGGTACAGGACAGATATAGTCAATGTCCAGTTCAACTAAAATGGTGGTTGAAAGACTCCTTTTTCCTTTTTAAAACTGGGGGTCATGCAGGTTTGGGACTCATGCTGCGTTCCAGGACAGGGATATTCAATATCCAGTTCAAGTAAATGATGGTTCAAATCATACTGCCTTCTGGCACTTTTTAATTTGTGGGTCATGCAGGTTTAAGGGTCAGGCTGTGGTACAAGACAGGGATAGTGAATGGTCTGTGACTTTTTTTTCTGTGGCTTTTATAACCTAAGTGTGTTGCTTAAGATGTAGCATGTATCCATTTGACTGTTGTGGATGTTAATTCCAGCTTCTCCAGCCCTGTTTGGGTGTAATAATGAAGGTGTTGTTCCTCTCCCATAGACTTTAATGCTCATCGGCGATAATCTATTATCGACTATCGGAAATCGTCTTGATAATTGCCGATATCAACTATCGACCCGATGACGATAGTCAACGTAATCGCTCATCACTATTAGACACATATATAAATGCGGGTCAGCAAAACTAGGCGCATTATTGCTCGAACAGACAGAACTATTTCAATGTGGTCTGCCTGAGCCTGAGGAGTCAATGTGGAGCTAGATTTGCTATTAGGGCAAAATTTCTCAGCTTATACCAGTAATATAATAAAAAGTAATTTTTGATAATTATCAAACTATATACAATTAAATTATATGAATTTAAAAAAAACATTTGTATCATATACAATTAATTTAAAAATATGTATATCCAAAATTTAAAATTTTATAAT